>BQNB010029640.1:0-55581 GCA_026074375.1 Tanacetum coccineum
AAGGGAGGTTAAGAGTGGTGTTTGGGTATGGGAGTTAGGTGTTTAATGGATGGATTTAGGGTTTGAAATGGAAGAGAAAGTTGTTTGAGTGAAGTGAAGTAGGGCTTCGTTAACTTTTAAACTTAGGTTTTGTTTTTTCTACTTATGGGTATGTTTGGAGTAACAGGGTGCGAGTTGGGCTTATATTATGGGATTTCATTTGCATCTTTCATCAATTGATTTTCAATTCAAAATGTTTGTTTTGATATTTATAACCTCACATTATCTAGTGGAGAATGTAAATCAAGACATAAATGTTAAGGATGCAAATGTTATGACACATTATTTTGAGTGTGCAAATAAATTAGTAAAGTATGCAAATCACTTCCCTTATATTATAAGCAAGTTTATATTTTTGTAAATTTGTTTGGTTAATTAGTTGGAGCTGAAGCTTATTAATGTAAAATCGCATAAAAATACATCAAATTAAATTCACATATACTTTCAACTTGTGTCGTCTCGACACTACTCATCATCCTGCTATTGCGGTGGATACTGTGGTGGCGGAGGGTACTGCTGATAATACTGGTTATATTGCGGCTGAGCATAACCAGGTGGGTTGTAGGCTCCCTGCAGTGGAACACTGTAAACCCTAGCCATATGCTCAAACACTCCCTGGTACCTGTCCTAGTGATATGACTGCCTATACTCCATCTGATCTATCGCCTCTTGGCGTATCTCTATCCTACCCATACTATCATATAAATCTTGCATAGATGCTCTCGGAGGTCTAGGAATACCAACTCTTGGTACACCCAGCTGTGGATCCTCAGGAATGAGCTTACCCTCAGAATCGATCAAATCTCTAAGTGTAATCGTATCCAAATCTCTACAATAAATTGGAGCACTTAAACTCCTTACCACATCCTCTGTCAACACCCTGCACTTCCTAGCAATCTTTGAGATAAACTGTCCACAGCAAATTTGACTTTCCTTTTGAGTGCCAGCTCCTTTCCTCTTCATCCATCTTGCAATCAACCAAGCCACATTCGCATACCCATTTTTGTGTCTAGCATCAAACATATTTAAGAGCCATAAATCATTTTTCTGAACCTTATCATACATAGTCGTCCTCTAACACAAACCATAAGTGATCATCTTGTGAATCACTCTCAAAATTGGGTTCTTGATAGTAGAAGTGTGACTCCTAGATAAACCAAGGTTTTCCTCACGACTAATGCTTAACCAATAATCCTGAGCGTTAAAATGCTCATCACTACGCAAACCTCCTTCAAAGTAAACATTAAAACCTTCCTCCTCAAGCTCAACCGCTTGATATAGTCCCAACCTTCGAGCAAATTCCAACAAGGTCAAACTGTGGGCACGTCCACCAAGTCTAAATCTTGGTTTGCAATTCATCGTCCGCACAAACTTCATCAAATTCATAAGTCGAATAAAACTCGTGGCAAAGCTCTGCGTAAATTGGTTCATTTATATTAAAAGCTCTAATCCAAGCCATCGAAGTAAATATCTCTTCATCCGATCCAGCTTCACGCAACCTAATTCTCAACATGTCATCAATTTCTCCATCACAACCCATTCTGTTCAGCACATCCCAATACATGACACAAGGAGAGTAAATGTGTCTAGGAAGCAATTGGGCCAATCTAGTGTTGTACCTAGACTTTGCATCTCTGTTACATCCTTCCCATAACAAGAACTCATGGTGAACTTGTGGAAGCATTACTTCCTCCACGGTTTCATGTTGTCTAGGGCGTTTGAATCGTGATGACTCGGCCTCATCATTGTGTGTTCCCATAGTTTACACATAAAAAACAATCAACAATAAAGTGTATAGTAATGTTAGAAATGATTTGGTATAGATGGTCATGGTTTTGTTGGTTTTTAAATCATTCTGTGACATTCTGATGTAAAAAGTGCGGCGCACTTCCCTGAAGTGCGGCGTACATTCTGAAAAATGGGCAAAGTGCGGGAAGAGAATAAAGAATGAAATGGGCAGAATAGTGCGGCTGTTTTTGGGGGGGGGGTAAAAACCGACATTACTTTTTGGGTTGTTTGTTGAAACTTATAATTCTGCAATTTTATGATTTTTAAATTATATAATTTTTAAATAACAGATTCATAAGATTGACAGTGCACTTTCAGATTGTGATCAATATCAAGCAATGCTGAGTTTTAAACAAACTCCTAATTATCATAATTTAAGGGTTAATGGGTATGTATGATAAAAACATGGGTTAAGGTTTTGTCTAATCCCTATCATACTTATCCCTAATATCAAGAAATTAAACAAAATAATGATAAACAAGTCTAAGGAATGAAATCAACATACCCTAGGCATGATTACAAGGTTGATAGATTAATTTTTGAAAATTTTCCTTTGTTTTTGTTAGAAACCCGACGGTTTTGTGTTTGAGGGTGTGTGTTTTTTTATTTTTTTATACTGACTCGGAAAATCTTGTTTGGTAAGTTTATTTATGAAAAACCACTCTGAAGTGCGGCGCACTTCCCAGAAGTGCGGCGTACTTCACCCCTTTTTTTATATTTTTTTACCGATTACACAATCTTACATTACACGCATAGTTTAAACATAACTCATCATCACTATTATCTGATTATTAAATTATATCATATATCGGATTAATATCCGTACATCAAATGTAATCCATTATGGATTTATACATATGACTTTATTTTTAACATATCATAAAAAGTAAAACGGGAGTATATAGCTACTCCTTTATTACAAGTTGATCGAGTACTTTTATTCTTTAAACTAGTTGGCTGACATGATATCACTCAACTTGTGGTATGATGGATTAAGATTTTTGTCCGTTTCTTCGTTGTAAAGCATTGTAAATTAAATGTTCCATATGGATCAGTTCTAGTCTTATTTCCGTACGCCCACTGTCTTGTTGTTTCTGTCTTCGTTTAGTGTAGCATCCCTTATGATCAGGTTTCCAGTTGACGTGTTTTAATGGCACGGGTAATGAACCAAGAAAACTAACTGCTTTCTTCCAAACACTAATTTTCTAGAACGGGTAGTTACTGTTTGTATAGCTGATGATCGATCTTTCGGATTGGGTGACAATTTGATATAGGATGTAAGAATGCGTTTTTCGGCCATATTTGGCTGTTCCACACTGTTTTTTATTCTTGAACTCAATATTCCTCCTCATCATCACTATCACTCTCAGCTATTTTTAGAACATTGAATCTCGCAGCTCGAAGGTTTGATGACAGACTCCATCAAAGGTTGAGAAAAGTCTCTCTGGGGTGTTAAGTATGCTACTCATCATATAAAGGAATCCTCGACCAACCACTATTGGTGCATCACGGTCGATTAGTATATCTAGGATAAGGAATTTTGTAATCATTCCGGTAGTTATCACATGACAAAGAAACATAAGAGGAGTTTTCTCATAGTTCCGCCTGAGTATGATTTATCATCATGATTCCCCTATCAATCTTCTTCATATCTTCTCTTCCTAATGTTTTAAAGATTCGATAAGGCATGGTGTTTATGTCCGACCTAGTATCTACTAATGCATTTTCATTAACTTTCCCCTCCAATATAATAGGAAATATGAATACACCAGGATCGTCTTTCTCCTTCAATGCTTCTCCTTTAATCCTTTTTACTGCTTCTTCATCTTCTTTCACAGTCTTTCCATCAAATTCTACCTTATCTTTCCAGATCTCATCGAGTATCTTCTTATATTTGTCATGGTATATAACACCCCGTGTTTTAGGGTCATTGACTTCGTCAATAAATTCACTATGTATTTTTAGTATTGTACGCGTTTGCTTTAAATCGTAATCGTTTTTTAAGTTAACATCGCGTAGGCTAAAAAATATCGTTCAATGTAAACGGGCATCAAACAATTAAATGTTTATACTGTCCAGAAAGTAGATTAAATAATTATTTTGAGAATAATTAGGGTCTTTGGATATATGTTAACCCCCCCAACACCACCCAAACTTGGTTTTTCACACCGTTCATTTCTTTTTATCGGTTAGTAAACGTTTACGTTTCGCGATAAATACGTTTAGGCATTCTGGAACCACCATAAACTAGATACCGCTGACCTCGCGATCTCTCTGCCATCACAAATACCCACTTTTAAACCCAATACATAAAAATTACATAATGTATCATTTATGAGCTTCCATTGGCGGATTTGTAGCAATAGATATAGAAATATCACCAAACAATACCGTCTTTTTAGAGAACAACTTGTATGTACCATACCAACTAATTAAAACACTTGTTTCCTTGACCATGACTAGCTTTTTCTTGACCAAGACCATCCATAAAACCCTCATGGTGTCTCCTTAACTAGTCTTACATATACAATACTTATACATTGCAAGAAATAAACACACATATCCATTTCCTTAGTGTGAAAAACCAAAAACTCTCCCTTTGTTACACATATAAGCCCACGGCTCAAAAACACCCCTTTAAATAATTCATACAAACTTTTCTACAACACATACAAGTAATCTTACATCATATCTAGACTACCCCGCACATTCCTGCGTGATTTGGAAGTATTGGTTAATTTTACTTGTGTTTAATGTGACATCTGCAATTGGGCCTCTTGATAGAAGACGAGATATAAGACTTTTACTTAGAATCATATTCGGGATTTCATTCTTGCAAGCTTGGTTTAAAGTCTAATATAACGGCAGCACAAGCTTAGCACATATTTCTCATCATTAATTGTTCATCATAAGGTTATCTAAAAACCTTTATCTTTTCATTTCATGAGTTTATATGTATATGATGTTCTATGTGCAAATAATCACCTTAGGGAAACTCATATATAATATATGAATGGATTTTTTTACCTTGTGTGATCGTGATTATGATTTTGTACCTTATACACATGGTCTTATTGATGGTAATTATCATGTTAAAATGGGGTTATAAGTGTTGTACCAAATCTTGGTTGAAGTATAAAAAGTTCAAGTATAAACTTGTAGTTAAAAGTTACTTAAGGAAAGTTTATGTTTTCATGTGATATTAATGACTTGTAAATCTTGTTATCATGGACTTATATGGACAAACTATGGACCATGGACATTATTATATGTATGACATAGAGTAAAAAAGAGTTGTGGAAAACTTTTGGTAATTTACTAAGTAGAAAAGTATATAAAAACAAGCTTATATAATTAACTATAAACAAGATACAAAGGGGCTGTTTTGATTCGTGTATGGTGACAGCAGATATCATGTTTTATAAATATAGTACGCCTCATGACGATTCCAAAAAGGTAGAAATCGAAAAACGGGACTTAATAACGAAACCTCTAACGATCGATAAAACTACGATGTTGTTAATACCTGTTTTATAAAATTTAAACTTTATTAAAAGCAAGTTATAAAATACTTCTGAGTTCTCTCCTCATATGATCTGAGCCTACCTCGCGCTTAGTTCTTTTTAACAGTTTGTACAATACTTTTAGATTTCAATATGTGATAAGAATCGTAAATTTTCATTTAAATAACGTATGATTTATGAATTTCGCGAGTT
Organism: Tanacetum coccineum; assembly: GCA_026074375.1. NCBI lineage: Eukaryota > Viridiplantae > Streptophyta > Magnoliopsida > Asterales > Asteraceae > Tanacetum > Tanacetum coccineum. The sequence continues at coordinate 5,544 of BQNB010029640.1, forward strand.
TACTCGATAAAATGTAACACTTTTGATAAAATATAATTTTATAAAAGTTACTGTTTATGACAGAAGAAGACATTTAATTTTTGTAAACCTCATAAAAAATTATAACTTTCATTACGAGAAATTGCTCGAACAATTACTCTAAAAAAGGAGCTAAACCGAAATAAAATACGACGTTTACGCTAATATAAAGAGTTATAAAAGTATTTTACATAAACTTGATGAACAGTAAAAATTTCTGTTAATCAGCAGACATCCCCACTTTTTAAAATGTGATATTTTAAATACGGAAGACCGGTGCTCAAGGAATCGCTAAATCGGGATTAAAAGAATAAGTTGTTGCTTTAGGGTTTTACGCAATTAAATTCATAAAGTAGATTTATTAAATACGTCTCTTTATGAACAGTAAAGTATTGTTCATCAGAAGATTATAAAATATAAAAATGTAATATTTTATATATCATCGTAATACGAAGACGTGGACGTAAGAAATGTCGAGAAAAGGAGTTTACAAACCGGGAAAAGTTATGCTAGTTTTTCTAAAAACGATAATTATAAACGTTTTCGCTATGTATAACAAGAGTTATAAATTCAATTAGATGGTGATGAGCTATTTAGGATTGTAATACGATTCTTAGTTATCATAGTGCGATAAGAGACTTATACAATCTATGTTTGTCTTAGGTTGCCTTCGGATTCGTCTGTGACTCGTTATTTCATTACTGTTTATTACTCATTCACTTCACTGCTTAGGTGAGTTCATAGCCCCACGTTTTACATGGTTTTGTTTTATAAGTTTCTTAGGAGACTGAGAATACTAATGCACTGTTTTATAATTGGACATAAGTAGATAAGTTTTATATTATGATTACGTGTTGCCTAAGTTACGCGATAATCCCTTGGTGGCCCCTTATCATGAATGGTCAGTTACTGGATAGTGAGCAGCGGAATGTTTGAATAGTCTATTGGGAAGACGCAGCTCCGTTCGGATGATTAGTTATCACTGGGCAAACGAACGTTTCACATGTCGACACATAAGGATTGTTTGCGTTGTTAGCACATCATCACGGGTCAGATGTAGGCCATTTATATGGTATTATTAATTTATTGTCAAGCTTCCAGTGTCATGTGCTTTAGGGCAACAGATAATTACATTTATATAAGGTCTTGCATCTGTGGCATTAGCATACAGCTTGGGAAAATCTTGTGGTCCTACCAATCTGACGATTTATGGAAACCTTATGAATTCACCAACATTAATTTGTTGACGTTTTAAAGCAATGTTATTTTTAGGAGGTCAATAAGCCCGAGGTGCAGGGATACATTGGAGGTTTTGATTTATGATATTCATGCTTTAAGATATTGTAGTATTACTTTTTGTATTATCTGGTTTTGGATAGAAATTCTTCGAATTTTAAGTGAACATAGTGAATCTCAGGCTTATGTAACAAATTCTTTGTAAAAATCTATATGATGTATCGGTTTTTAAATGGATCTTTTGGGATGTTCTATATATATCTTGTGTTATTGATCTATGAAGTAACACGTCCCAGACCCTTATTCCGCTGCGACTCAATTTGACGGTGTTACAGATTGGTATCAAGAGCCAAGGTTATAGAGAACCAGGTTAAATGTTTTTGCTGGACAATAACCGTTTTCAAACATTGCATACACACAAAGGGGTTTGCACGGGGCATGCATACGTGCATACATTCATACATACACTAGTTGTTGCATTAGTTGGTTATACTAGATTCATTCATAATTGATATACGTGTTTATATTATACTACGTATATACCATACCAGTCTTATATAATATAGTTATATAAGTTATTTTTGCTTGTTACAGCAGTTATGTCGTCTGATTCCGCGGTTACCTATACTTCTGTCCACTCTGAGGCACGATCTTGGAGTATCCCTGGCTGAGGATCTTACGGAGGGAGGCTGCCTAGACAGTTGTTGGAGCAGGAACCTCGTCCTTCGAGTATGTTACTTGATTCCCATTAGAGCTTAGAGGATCATGTACCAGTTGTACTTTCTTGAGCATGAGCACTCCTGAGGATTTAGTGCCGAGCTGAACGAGATTACTGAGGCACTATTGAGCATACATGGTAATGAGTGTTGCTTCTACACCTCACTCACCACTACCAACCCACCATCCCTTACTACCCATACTTATTTTGACCCACACATCTAGAGCTCATCCTTGCTTAGAGGAGGAGCTAAAACACCCTTTCCATATATCATTCACTACTTCTAGCAGGGACGCCACCATTGTTACCTATACCACTACCTACACCATCTACTAGCCGCAGAGCTGACATTCTCAAGGCTGACATACCGCCTCAGAAAAGGCTACTACTTACTGCTCCCACACCTAGGTTTGAGGTTGGGGAGAGCTCTTTTTCTTCTTTTTTTTTATGCTATAGCCAGGATATACTATAGCCGTCGCAGGTTAAGCATAGTTTTGTAGACATGTGGTTGACTCAGGGTTCGAGATACTGTGAGGAAGACTCATGCGTGTAGAGGTGGTCAACCTGAGGGTCAGTTACTAGGCAGATGTTTGCAGGAGATAGAGTTTGGGGTTTTATTCACGACATTAGGAGGCCCAGGAGGACCGGGCTGTTGTGAGAGCTGAGATTAAGATATTGAGGAGAGAGAGGCTTGCTTACGAGTAAGAGAGCATCGAGACATCGTCAGCCTTGGCTTAGTTCTAAGGCTATACAAGCGAGGGGTACTAGAGGCTCGGATTAAAGTGTTAGAGATCAGGCGTATCTACGAGTGGTAAGCATCAGGACGCAGTATGATGTTGCTATTGTACTCTCCATCGTACCCAGGCCTGGAAGCTGGAGCACGAGTTCTCAGTTGACACCTTAGAGGACACTGGTAGTAGTGCCTAGGTTTACCTTTCTATCATATTGTAGCTATACTATATAGCCTGCTAAGTTTTGGATAGGTTACCTCTCTCCCAGCTAGAGCGACTATATAATCTTTGGTTTCTGTTTAGCTTCATGTATAGCCTTACTAAGTATTACGGGGTAACTCATCGGCTAGTAGGGCTTAGGTTTATTTTAATCTTGTAACCTAGCAGTAGGAATCATTTCCTGTACCAAATTAGGTCATGATTTGTTTTCTAGATTATTATTATGTTGAATGGATGTATTATGTCATGTCGATCTCGTGTTAGTTTTATATTTCACTATGTGATGTGATCCCATTTTATTTATTGTTCATATGTCATGTCACGTTATGATTGTATGAAATCTAACGGGTATTATAATTTCTTGTGCTTTGAAGAACAATGGAAACTGTTTAAGATCAAAGGATATGAGTGTCAAGGAAAATTGAAAGATAGAGTGTAGCCCGCAGCAAGTGGCCTAAGATGCTATCGAGGCTATTGCTATTTTCGAGTCAATAAAACCCACCAAACAGCAAGCAAACAAAGTAGCAAGGGAATGTATGGTAGACAAAGGAAGTGGGGGAGAGCGACCACAATGGAAGCTCTAACCAACAACACAAAGGGCATAAGGTGTTTAGGGCACACGCTGTTGGGCCAAACAACAAGAAATATGATGGGTCCCTACCTCTATGTAACAAGTGCAAATGTCACCACAATGGACCGTGCACTTTAAAGGACGGGAATTAGAAGAAAAAGTATGCTGGAACCTTACCACTATGCACCAAGTGCAATTACCATCATAAGGGTCTGTCGTGTGCACCTTAAGTGCACATATGCAAGAAGATGGCCATCTGGCCCTAGAATTGTTTAAAACACTGCTGCTGCTGAGTTCTACGAAGACTCTTACATGTTTTGATATGCTTATGCCTAAGAGAGCATACTAGTGTGGTGGTCTTAGGACACTACAAGAGGAGATTGCCATGGAGATGAAAGAATCAAACATGGAAATAACCAAGTGGAAGTAAGGAAGCACGTGGAGTGGTTGCTATGCCTTGTAGGAGGGACGAAACCAAAACAACGACCTACCAGCTTAACAGAACATTGAGGATGTACAGACTTGACGAATAGCTTTGAAAAGGAGAAAGTTGCTCTCGCTTTTCCTAGTAAACCCTAAGTTGGAACTATCTTAAACGTTTATCTCACGCGCTAGGAGTTCTCGTTTGCCCTCTATTAGTCTTGCTGTCTGTATGAGAGCAAGTTTCCGTTGTAACGAATGACTAATTAAATAATTTCTATCAAACTTTATCGTATTATGTAATTTCGTCAATATTACACTTAGAGTATTCCCTTGATTTACTCTTGCAAACTACTCTCACGGAATATATGAAATCATTAACACTATTTTAGACGAAAATGAGAAATGCATCGTTAATCTCTAATTATACATTGACCTGATTAAAACTATGTTTAAGTCAGGAAAGTCCATGCCATGGCTGAGAGTAGGCACTCTTAAAAATTTCTTGTTAAGAAAACAATTTCCTACTATTATCATGTTCTGTGTGCTTATTCATAAAACATGTTTACTCCAAGAAATCGAGATTAGGTAACTTAGCACTAAGCAGGACTTCACTCCATCTTACTATAAGGTGACATCATCTTTGACTAATCCTAATCCGAAAGGCTAGACAATCACTGGTCGCCCTTAGGACAATTCGCTATTCAAATTTGCTCGCCATTAGAGAATTTACTAAGTATCACCCTTTCAACTCATCGACTTAATGACTAGTGATAGAATTTGGCAGTTAAAACGTCATAATTCGTTGGATTGGTTGTGCGATATGATACCATGCCATCATTTATGCTTGTAACTCGAAAGATCGTTGATGTTGTTTCGCCATTCAGAAATGAAACATTGCTTTAATCGTAGTACAGAAGCAACACGCAAACTTTAGTCCCGATCTGACTACATTCATCTTGGTGCACTCTAAAAGCACAGAAGCACATGACTAAAAGGTTTGTCAGGTCTTTTTGGGCCACATGTTACTCTACAAAGGAGAAAGACAGGACAAGTTGAAGAAAAATGAGACTTGAGGACTTAGTACTGTATTCGTTCAGATTTTCCGTGAGAAGTATTAGAGGACTTGTTAGTAGGGTGTCTCCCTCGTTGGTACTCGACAAAGTGGAATAATGCAGAAATCGAGGATACCCGGTGCCGCACGTGTCTAGCACTGTGGCACTTATCGATATTGGACGCCTCTAATGAAAGAGTTGTCGGAACAACTGAAAGAGCTGTCCGACAAAGCTTTTAGTAAGAGCCGTTCCTCCTTTGGGGAGCCTGGTCTATTTGTCAGAAGAAGGATGGATATAATTACGGATGTGCATTGATTAGGGGAATTGAATCAGGCTTAACGATGAAGAACTCGTTGAGTTCCACATCCCAAAGAATTAGAGTGATTCTATTTGATCAGCTTCATAGCGGCTTTCGAGTGTTCTACTCGAAGTCGCTTAATAGGTCAGGTTCATCACAACATGAGGGTTCGAGAAGAAGACATTCCGAAGACCGCTTTCAGAACTCGTTACGACCATTATGAATTTCAAGTTATGCATTGTTTGACAAATTCACTTACGTATTTCATGGACTTATGTAATCGGGGTATGCAAACCATATTTGGATAAATTTGTAATTGTCTTTACTTGATGATATTCTGATATATTCGAAGAACAAGCAAGAACACGGAGAGCACCTTAAGTTAGATGATATTAGAGTTGCTTAAAGGAGAAGAAGGAGTTGTTGCCAAATTTTCAATTGTTGTGAATTTTGGATTCCTAAAGTACAGTTCCTCGGTCACGTGATTGACAGCCAGGGTATTCACGTGGACCCTGCCAAGATCGAATCCATTAAAGATTGGGCATCTCCTAAGTCACCAACGGAGATTCGTCAATTTTTAGGTCTTGCTGGGTATTATCGAAGATTCATCGAAGGATTTTCAAAGATTGCCAAACCAATGACCAAGCTCACTCAGAAGAAGGTCAAGTTTGAGTGGGGTGACAAACAAGAAACAACGTTCCAATTGTTGAAGCAGAAGTTGTGTAGTGCACCAATTCTGGCTTTACCTGAAGGAAGCAAAGATTTTATCGTATACTGCGATGCTTCGATCAAGGGTTTGGGCGCTGTGTTGATGCAAAGAGAGAAGGTGATTGCTTATGCATCACGCCAACTAAAAATTCATGAGAAGAACTATACGACTCATGATTTGGAACTTGGAGCGGTAGTGTTTTCTCTGAAACTCTGGAGACACTATTTGTACGGAACCAAGTGTACGGTGTTCACGGATCACAAGAGTCTACAACACATTCTTAATCAAAAAGAGTTAAACATGAGGCAATGTCGTTGGTTGGAGTTGCTCAGTAATTACGATTATGAGATTCGTTATCACTCGGGAAAGGCAAACGTTGTTGCTGATGCTCTAAGCAGGAAGGAGAGAGATCAACCATTAAGAGTTCGAGCCTTAGTCATGACTATTGGCTTGGATCTTCCCAAACAAATCTTGAATGCTCAGACTGAAGCACGAAAACTAGAGAACATCAAGAACGAAGATGTTGGAGGCATGTTGCTTGAAAATGATAAGGATCCGGAGAAAGTTAGAAAGGAAAAGTTAGAACCGCGTGCGGATCAATGGCAGGAGTTGGTTACCATGTTATGGTGATTTGAGGACTGTAATCATGCACGAGTCCCACAAGTCAAAATACTCTATTTATCCGGGTTCTGATAAGATGTACCAACACATAAAGAAGCTATATTGGTGGCCCAATATGAAGGCAAACATCGCCACCTATGTTAGCAAATGTCTAACGTGTGCTAAGGTCAAGGCAGAACATCAAAGGCCATCAGGATTGTTGGTACAACCTGATATACCTCAATGTAAGTGGGACAACCTGATCTTGTTTAATTGCTTAGCTTGGAACTTGTGAAAAATCGAGGACGATGAATTTATCCGTAAGGACATCCGTAGATCACTCTACGGACGCTTCTCATTCTATGATCCCAGTATTAATAAATAAAGAAAGTCAAACTTGTTAAAAAAGAAATGGTACCTAAAGAAAGGTGGCCAACAAACAGGCATGGGAAAATAACCTCTCTCTCAATTATTTGTGATCCGTGACCCTAGGTTACGCACAAATTTCTATAGTCACTTGTTCAGAATGCTTTTTTTTAGTACCTTAAGTCTGGATATGAGTATATGCGTACCATCCACAAATAACAGACATAGTGAGAGGACTATTCAAACCTCCTCGAGGATATAATGTTGCGTGCTTGGTGCAATCGACTTTTGGAAAAGGGTTTTGGGTTAACCATTTTGTGGCCATTAGTGGTCCGAGTTTCTCATATAATAATAGCTATCCCAAGCAGCAAGCAATCAAGGCCCGCAACCATTTGAAGCACTTTTAACGGTCGAAATGTCCCGTCAAAACAAAACACAGAGACCAACGCGGAATCCACTCACGCAACTCACTCCCACCCCGTTTGTTGGGCCGAGGTGGAGGAAGTTCAACTCACTATGTTCCAGAAATAAGTAAACAATAAAACAACTAAGAAGAAAATCGTTCAAATTCAAAAGCAGAGAATGGCAAGCTGGCACGGTGCGGGATCGACTAAAAAAGAGTTACCGCTGATTGAAAAAAAAAAGCATAAAACCCGTTGAGGACTTTCAGTTAGGGATAAAAGTTTTAGCTTAAAGTTTTTCATATCTCTCTACGCCTTGGAAAAAGGGGTCCGTAACGTTTTGGAAAACCGGGGGAAAAGTTGAACCCTAGTATATGGAACCCTTTCAAGGTAATTAGAAAAGGTTAGAGAGGTTATCTTACAAAAGGCTCGAGCTTCAAAAAGAGCTGAGCAGGGCACACAATACATTTCATGTATCCAACTTGGAAAAAGGGTGGTGCCATGCCGACGAACCAATTAAGGCCTTCCTGTTGATGGGACTCTTCTCCCACTTTGGAATGATTGACAAGCTTTTAATTTGTCGAGGAGCTGGTAGAAATCACCCATGGACCGTAAGTTATACGTTTGAAGCAAAGCAAAGGCCCAAGCCCCGCATTCCCCACTAGTCCAAGGTTCTGATGGAACTCCAAGAGAGTCTTGAGTTCACATGGAACGCGAAGATCTCTCAATTCCAGGAAGAAAGTAATTATCTAAATCCACACCTCTTCAACAAAGAGAGAAACCCGACCACCCGCAACCAGAAACCCACCCCGCAACCACGTCACAAGTGCCGAATCTAAAGCCTTGAGAACAAGGCTCACACTTGTAACTACTCTACAACTTTTTAAAACAAAAAGTTAACTGGGGGAGGACCTATAACACCCTGTGTTTTTAAAAGGGTCCATTGACGTCCGTCAATAAACTCCACTATGTATTTTTTAGTATATACGCATATTTGTTTTGCTTTAAAAAATCGTAAACGTTAAGTTAAATCGCGAAAGCTAAAAATGATTATTCAAATAAAATGTGGGCATCAAAAAACAAATTAAAAAAAGAAAACCGACCCGTTTAAAATCAAAAGCAAGTATTAAATAATTATTTTGAGAATAATTATGGTCCTTGTTCATTTTATTTTTTTAATTTGTTAGTAAAAGGTGTTTACCGTTCGCGAATAAAAAATTTACGTTTTAAGGCATACCCAGAACTAACCAAAATTAATCTACCCGGCTTCAATGAATAACCTAAGTTTTATATACAATGCTGCTCAATAGTTTTTTTAATGAAACTTTAGCTACTACATCATCACATGAGGTCGAAATTCTCTCTATCAAAGATAAATTAAGGCTAGGTCTTTAATAATTAACAATTTTACCAAAGAAGTGACACATTATTTTAAATAAGTTTAACCTACTTAAACACAATGCAAAGCATATTCTTTTTATTATTATACCAAGAATGAATAAAAAGCTAGTCACAAATACATTCCCCTCATTTTCCATGGGACAAAACTCCCACTTAAAGGGAACACAAGGGAGCAACAAGAAGCCTTAATGGCTAGCTCATGACTAGTAGTTTGAACCACTAGTCCCCCACCTTGTTTCCCCCCTTTTTGTTCCAAAACGACCAAATACACACCCCTTGCATAAGTCTTTGGACTTTTGATTTTCTTTTCTTTCTTCTGTGGCAACGCAAAACCCCCTTGATATATAGAAAAATACATGCATGCATTTGAGATAGGACATCACACCAACTCAAAACCACCACCCCCCCACCACACAACCAGCCCCCCCACACTACGCCACCACACCCCCCTCCCAACTCAACAACCCCCCCCAACCCCCACCCACCCCAAAACACCATCCCTCCACCAACAACCCCCCCCCAAACTCCCCCCCCCCCCCCCCCCCACCCAAATTTTCTCAACACCTCCCCCCGCACCAAAAACCCAACTGCCACCCACCCTCCCCAACACACACCAAGTAACCGCACATTACATAACCCCATTATCTCCACCGCAAAGCCCCACCTCAAATCAAAGGTCATACAAAAAAGATTTTGGAAGCATGTGATGGTTGATTAAAGGAGGCTTAATCAAAGAAAAAGAAGATTAGGGTTTTCTAGTTTGATTAGGGTTTTGAAAGTTTGCAAGTCTTTGGGTTTAAAAGTCTAAACAACGATTTTAGCCACATAATTTTCTCAACATCATACTCCTCAAAAAGGTTCTAACATAAAATCCCTTATCTTTTTCATTTTCATGAGTTATTATATGTTATAATGATGTTCTTATGTAGTAAAAATATCCCACCATTTAAGGGATATGTTAAAAACCCTTGTAAAAAATATAGATTTTTTCCCCCTTTGTAAACATGATTTTATTGAAATTGTAACACATGTTTATATTGAATAGTAAAATTATGAGGTTATAAAATGATTGTAAAGACTTGTAACCACCATTCCGGTTTATAATGTGGTAAAAATAGTTATGCAAAAACTAGTGATTAAGGTTACCTAAGGAAATTATGGTTTATAATTGTAAATTATTGACTTTTAGACTTGGACATTTTTTGACAATATTGTGGACTAATTAGACATTTTATATCTAAGACAAATAATATTTATGGTATAAAATCTTGTGGTAAAGTTTTAAACAAAAAGTAAAAAGTACATAAAAACAAGCTTTATTATAAAAGTATACAATAAATTAAACATAAGGGGTTGTTTTGAATTTTTTCCGAAATTCTAACAGTGGGTTTGAGGACCTTTTAATAAAAATAAAATATGTCTCATGTGACAATTTCCAAAAAGGTAATAAATAAACCTTAAAAAAAAACGGATGTTAATAAAAGCGAAAAAGTTACGAAATAAAAAACCAAACGATTTATTAAATAATCAAAAATAACAAAAAAAATAAACCAGGGTTTTTAAGTAAAATAAACTTTTAAAAAGCAAGTGTATAAAATAACTTTCAAAACATAAAGTTTAGTTTTTTTTTTCTCCACAGATTGTACAATTTTTAGGATTCCAAACAATAAGAAACGTAATTTTGTTTGATTAAAAAAAAGAAGAAGTTTTATGAATTATTGCACGAGTTTAATTATACTTAAAATGTATAAAAATTTGTACTGATTTATAAAAAAAACCATTTTTATTTTAATTATAAAAGATACCTATTTCATGACAGAAACATTTTATCCTTTGTAAAACAAACCTCATAAATATATCGAACTTTCAATTACGTAACGTTCCTCGAAAGAATTACTAAAAACAAAGACCCCAGAGCTAAAAAAATACGAATAAAATAACGAGACGGTTCTACGATAATTAAAGTTTATAAAAAGGTAATTTTATAAACTACGAACAGTAAAAAATTTTTTAATAACTGTCCATCATTTTGCAGCAGACCCCACTTTTATAATAAAAATGGTGATAATTTTTTTTGATAAACAAAGATTGTCTCGAAGGAATCTCTCGCTAAAAAAATCCCGGGATTAAAAAATTAAAAAAAAAACGAATAAGGAGTTTTGTTGCATTTATTAAAATTTACTTAATACTTTATAAAATTTTAACGGGTTTTAATGACAATTAAAATTATTAAAGTAAAATTTATAAAAAAAAAAGCGGACAATAAACAGTAAAAAGTTCTATTCAAATCCAGAAGTTAAAAAACAAAAAAAAATGTAATATTTATTATATATCATCTAATTACGAAGACCGTGTGACTAAGAAACCGCGAGAAACGGAAAACGGGTTTTAAAAAAAACGGGAAAGTTTAAATGCTATGTTTTTTTTTTAATTTTTACCAAAACGATAATTATAAAAAACGTTTTTTCACTTTATAACAACAAACTTATTTTTTTTAAATACAAATAGGATGGTGATGAGCTATATATAGGATTGTAAATACCACTATAATCTATCCAAAGTACGATAGTAACCTTATACGACCTAATGTTTTGATTAGGTTGCCTTCCTCCGGATTCGTTCACGTGGACATCGTTAATTTTTTTTTCGACTTACAACTCGATTATTACTCATTCACTTCAACTACTTGCTAGAGGTGAGGTTCCATAGCCCCCAACAAAAATTTTTTTTTTTTTTTTACATGAATTTTGTTTTATTAATAAGTTTTTAGGGTGAGAAACATGCATTGTTTTACAATTAGACACAAGTGGTTAAGTTTTACATTATGATTACGTGTTGTCTAAGTAGTGATAACCCTAGTTGAGCCCATTATCATGAACTGTCAGTTACTGGATTGTGAGTGCCAATGTTATGAATAGATCTATTGTAACTACTAGGTCTGACATCGCCCCGTTCGGTGACTAGCTATCACCCTGGGAAAACAAACGTATACCATGTCGAACATAGGATGTTGCGGGTTAGATAACATCATCACGGACGGCAATGTAGCCATTTATAGGTATTCCATTTATGTGTCGTCGAAACTTCAGTGTCATAGCTTAAGGGAAACGTAATTACATTTATATATGTTTGCCAAATGTCTGTTTTCATTATCATACACTTGGGAAATCTTGTGGTCCTAACAATAGTACGATTTATCAAACCAATGAATTCACCAACATTATTGTTGGACACCCGGTTTTAAAAAAAAAAAGCAATGTTTTTTTTAGGAGGTCAATAAGCACCGAGGTGCAAGGGATAATTGGAGGTTTTTGATTTGGATTATCCATGCAATTAAAAGATTTTGTCGCATTAAACATTTTTGGTTATATCTTTATGGGCTAGAAATCTTTTGTATTTTTAAACAAGTTTAAAGCAAGTGAAGCTCTTTCGGGCTTATGTAACAAATACTTTGTTAAAAATCCAATGTATAATTCCGTTTTTAAATGTATTGTTTTGTTGGGGCATTCTATATATATCTTGTGTATTGATCTGAATGAAGTAACAACGCCCCGAACCCCTTAATTCCGCTTGCGACCCCAATTTAGAGGGGTGTTAACACCACATGACCACAAAGTAAATGAACCTTCAAAGTTCAAAAAGAAAAGGAAACAAAACCAGGTCCAAATGTTTCTCCTCAAGCAAAGACATAAAATGATATTTTTTTTTTCCGTCATTTTACACAAAAGAGTTTAGACTTTCTCTTCAGTCCTTTGTGTCGAAGAATACTTCACTTACAGGAAAAACAAAGTGTGTCAAAGTCTTCCTCTCACCCCCCCCCCCTCTCTCCTTCTAAATTCCATAAACAAACAAGAAACCACACAACCTACAACAAATTATTTCAACCAACAACAGAACAGTAGACAACTCCAACAACAAAATGTCAATGGCTGAGGAAAAACAAAAACACTGATCGCAAGCAGCAAACGCACAGTTTCAAACATATGAATTTTTTCAATTCCTTTTAATGTACACCGTACAAAGATAATAAGCTTTGATGAGTCTTTCCTCAACTCAATGTCCTTCCCCTACCAATGTTACCAATCTGACTAACCGATGGAAAAAAAACCAAAAAAATCCATCCTCTAGATAACAAGTTCAGTGGAAAAATATCCCATCCAAGCCAGTGCAAGACAAGAAGACGTCAACGTTGCCAACAAAGCCTAAATGTACATGTTTTCGCACCATCGTTGAGTAACCTCACCCCTCCTGAACCGACAAATATTAAGGAAGTAAAATACGGTTGATTCACACAGGATCGAGTAATACGCAGGATGACCTTTTCATCATTCGACAAGACTACAAGTCGGGAACCCGCCCCCCTCGTGGACAAACTATTTGGCAAAGACAGTCAATCAAGCTAAAAAAGTGGGTTATGAAAAGAAGAAACGAAAAGGATTAAGAATCAAACTGAAATGTTCGGCAATAAAGCAAACGACTTGTAGCTAAAGGGGTATGCCACAGAAGAGGGTATTGATGGTTGAGGAATCTTACCCCACTCCTCCCAGTCGCGCCTCGCTTTGGAAGGGCTGTTCGGATTTTGTTGCTTTATGTTTGCAACTAATCTATCCCTATATATCAGATGGACCGTCAAAAACGGCATTTCTAATTGGTCCACTGAAGGAGGAGGTTTAATGGTTGCACAACCCAGAATGGGTTTCGTTAATCTTATCCTGAATCCCGTGTCCAGAGAAAGTTTACCATCTAAAGGAAAGCTCCTATATGGATTAAAGCAAAGCTCCAAGAAGCCTGGTATAATGACTTTTTCTCTTCCCAAATGGTCTGGGATGTCCAAAAAAGGTTTCACTAAAAAGTAATTATTGAAATCACTACTCTATCTACGATAAGGATACGGGAGGATATTCGTAACTTGTGTAAATTTTTTATTTTTTTTTTAATTTTAACCGTCGATGACAAAAAATAAAAATAATAATATATTTATTTATTAATGAATTGTGGGTCGGGGTCACGGGGGTCTGAGGGGGGGGGAGCGGGTTATGGAGGGGGACCTAACATTTCTAATGGAGATTTGAAAAATTGATGCACAGTAGATTTGTAAAAGTCCCCTTAAAGGGGAAAATGAAATTCTTTTTAGACTTCAATCCTCCAATCCCCGCGAGGTACTTTATATACTATCAATCAGGCCAAGTATGCTTTAGAAGTACTTAAAAAACATGGAATGGACCAATGTGACAAGATTGGTACACCAATGGCTACTAAACCTAAACTGGATGCAAACTTGAGTGGATTACCCATTGACCAAACAAAATATAGAAGTATGATCGGGTCATTCATGTATCTTACTTCTAGTAGACCAGATCTAGTGCAAGCAGTATGCTATTGTGCACGTTATCAAGCAAGACCGATCTAAAAAAAAAAACCCCACCTCAAGAGAGGTTAAAAGGATCTTTTCGATATACTTTAAAGGAACCTCAATTGGGACTCTGGTATCCAAGGATTTCTGGCTTTGCCTAACAGCTTTTTTTTTTCAGATGCCCGATCATAGCCGAATGTCTTGATACTCCGCAAAAGCACTTTCCTAGAGAATTACAATTCCCCCCTAGGTGAAAAGTTAGCAGTTGGCGAGGTCAAAGTAATAAGACTACAACTGCAAAATCTAACAGCAGAACAGAGTACGTGGCGTTATTCGCAAGTTGTGGCTCCAAGTAATGTGGACGAAGACACAGCTTAAAAGATTTATTGGCTCAAACACAACACAAGACCGTTTGTGACTACTTGCGACTCTCAGTCAGCCATAAGCAACAATCCCTCAGTTAGAGTTGCCAATTGAGTTTTTTTCAAATGTATTTGAAATGGCAATGATTTATAGAATGGCACCAATAATTTTTTTTATTTGAAAAAACGTTTAAAAAAAAATGAATCATGGGTTAAAAATCAAATGGGGATTTGTAAAATGTCCAATAGAGTTGATTTAAAATAAGTTAAAGATCATAGACAAGTATGAAGGAATACCCCAAAAACAAGGATAAGGGTAAACAAAGAAGATACACGCGCAAAAGAGTGCTAAGCGGGGAACCAGCTATATTTCTTAAAAATCTAGATCCAATTGAAAAGACCAAGGATGAAATCTAAGGTAACCATGGCAACCTAGCCCAAACCACCCATGTCACTAGAACATCACATATATAGCTCTCATGGGGATCTAAATCAAAACCATGATTGAAGAATGCACAATCACGACACCAGTGATAAGATGAAAACTTTGAGTTAACGATAACCATAAACCAATAAACCTTTAGCTTCTTAATGATTTTCTGGATTTTACCACTTCGACATTTTTAACGCATCTCCTAAACCGTGAGTCCGCAAAGCTTGGAACAACCTCTCAAGTCTAAGTTTGTTCAATATTTGAACCTCCAGTTTTACACTTCCAGGGGTTGCCATACAAATTCTTGGAATTATTAACTCATATTTTTAAATTTTTTGTCTCAATTTTTTGACTAGTTTTGTCGTTTTGGCGATAACTCATTTGTCGAGTGTCAATACAACTCCAAATCCGAATAATTCCTACAATGGTACCTAGATTTTCCTTCTCTACTATCCTAGTTACAATCCCTCTCTCATGTCCATTAAAATACTAAAAAAGTATTTTAAAACAACTCCATCCCAACGGGCTGCTAATCAAAAGCAGTCTCTAAGAAATTGCGACAAATTTTTGTAGCTTACGAATACGATCGAAACTTGAAATCTATGGATACCATTGATGTGAGCCCAATTGAAGTAACAGACCTAGATGTCTCCTAACAGGTATACCCATAAATTTTCCCATTTTGAAAAGTTAATACAAAACATCACTTGATCACTATTTCCTCTCTTAGGTCTTTTTCCTTCCCATTCCTCTAACCTCCATTCTACCAATCGTCACACAAAGAACCGTTCCCCTCCTTGGATGCGGCAGTTAGGCCCGGCCAGCACTTTTGTGCGCATTATTTTTATACGAGAGAGAACCATGGGGCAACGTTAGGTACGAGGGTTGGCTAATATATATATAAGGCCATAAAACACAAAAATCCCCCAAATTATTTTAAACTCTCGAAACAATAACCAAAGGTTAAGAAATCACCTCAAACCCGCCGTCTTTGTAATTATTTTTATTAACCCAATTATCTTGGGAATTTTCAACAAACCAACTAAAACACAAACAACACTAGATACATACCATAACAATACTCATATACGATCCCATGGTGTCAACACTAATTTGAGTGAGCAGGACGACGTAAGTATACGTGAGTCACGATACATTTATAATTACGTTGGCCACCGTATTTATAACTGCATCTCGTCCCCATACAACCCTAGTAAAACCAAACAAACCCGCACATCTCAGTGACTGACCTTACTACTATCATACAACGCGAACATGCACAATCAATCAAAATAGAACACCACACACATAGATCTACAACCCAAGACACTTTACAGAATCCTATAGGTCAAAATCATTTCAGAAAACAACAAACAACCTATTGGTCTGAAAGAGTCTTCTAAACCCAATTCAAATCCAACCAAATATCATTTTAATTTCCTCGAAAACCCCCCAATAGAAAGTTGTGCCTAATTATTTTTGTACACTTTTATAAAAAAACACAAAGCTTATATGGTTTCTCCCAGAATTCCACACCCAAAACCTTTAAAGGACTTACAAGGTAGAGGTCTATAATGCAAGGGAATCGAATATTATAGAACACAACACGACAAACTTTTATTTTTTGAAAGTTCCAAAAACAGACATTCTCAAACGACACATAGCACGGGAAAATCAAACACACCATCGGGGGATAGTGTTGCGTCCATAGTGCTTATATTAGCAATGGTCGCATATATCACTTATACATACACGAAATTATAATCATCACATAACAAAGATGCATCCATCAAGTAGCATCAATACTCCACCAAAATTAAAACCTGCCTCTTACCTCCGCAAGTTACCGAATATCAAAATACATATATATATCAGTTCTATCCATGGAACCGAAAATGTCGTATATTATTATATATACATTATACATACATATTATTCATACAAGTGGCAACCCACCTGTTGTTTTTACACGCACTATAGTGTAACAATTTCTCATTTTCCTTCATGTTTTGTTAAACGATATTATTATCCGTCACTATTTAATTTCAGTCCGATAAATAAACGCATTATTTTTCCTTTTTAATAATTACCTTTTTTTAATAGTTTAAAAATTGCTAACTAGAAATAAAAACCAATAATGTAAACGGTCGTCAATAAATTACGGGTTGCATCAACCAAGTAACAAATTTATTATTAAGAAGATAATTATGTACTTTGCGTATTTATTTTTAATTGGTCACGAAAAAGGTCCAACGTTTTCACAATCATATACATTTTGACATAACCCCGGAAATACCTAACTTACCTAGACTCAAACACCAATACCCACTTTTAATACCTCCAACATTTAAAATTAAGGTCCAATTCTTTCTTGTGTAAAACCCCCATTAGGGGGCCGATTAAACACCACAAGCACCTAGATAACCTTAAAAAATCTACTAAAATGATCCGTACAAGTACAAAGTACAAAATCCTTGGTTTTAATTAATACTTGTCCTACATGTTTTCCCTACTAGCCAAAAATACATAATGGTTTAATAAACCATATGGTTTCTCTCTCCTTTTGCCCTATGCCTTTCGGTTAAACACATGATCCAACACACGAAATTCCATAAATTTCAATAATCTAAGCTCAATCCTTGTACAAATATCCTCTAATTTAAGGATGTGTACTTGTGTGGTTTAACAAAACAAGGTGTAGTTAACTAGAAAACTTCAAAACCACTAGGGCTTGGATTGGTTTGGTTTGTTTGTGTAACTAGAAACATGTAACCAAGTATTTTGTTGGGAATAAATCTTCATCAAGAGTTAATACTGCCAAGGTATAACTAACAATACTAATGGAGTTAGTACTGCCAGTACAAACTTAGTACTGCCAAGTGTTAGTTAATACTGCTAGAAGAAAGATTAATACTGCTGATGGTCAAAGCTGCTGACTTGGAGATAAGGATACAATGAGATAAATATGGAATGTATATCGTTTATATTTTAGGAAGATTGTAATATGATTATGATTTGTTATGGATCCTAAAAGTCGGTAGTTATCTTGTAAAGAGACCCTCCCCCCCCCCCCCCCCCCCCCCCCACTCCTTGTGGTGTATATAAAATGAGATCCTAGGTTAAGGTTTTAGATATACATAAGATAGAGATACATCTTAGAAAAAGAACGAAAAGCTTCAAGGTTTGTAACCCTAGTACTAAGCAAGAGTACTCGTATTATCAATAATATTGAAGCAGTTTTGTGTTTTGTTCATTGTTCTTTGTTTAAGTACTGTTTCATTGATTAATACTTCTAGAGTATTGAAGTGTAGATTCCACATACACTTTGATATACAAACAAAGTCTCAACCATTGTTATTTTGGATTTATATCCCAAAGGTAAACATTCTCTTTTACAAAGGTAAAGAATCGATCAAAGGCGTAGGATCAACAAGTGGAATCCAGAGCAGTGCTTTGAGAAAACTTTGATCTAGAAGTAATGGAGTTGGAGAATACTCAGAACAATGCTTTGGCTAAGCTTCCCATGCTCAAACTCGGGGAGTATGAGATGTGGGAGATCAGGATCAAACAGTATTTTCAGATCCAGGATTATGCTCTATGGGAGGTCATAGAGAATGGGAATTCATGGGTACCTATTCCTGTTACAACAACCATCCAGATGATAACTGGTACAGTCCAACAGGAACAAAGATGGACTAATGGCCTTCCTACAGATTGAAGGAAAAGACCCCCGGGTAAAAAGAATGATGTAAAGGCAAGAAGTCTACTGCTCATGGCACTGCCCAATGAACATCAACTTACCTTCGACCAGTATGTTGATGCTCCAACAAGCAAGTGATTGTGGCATATAAAGCTCGTAGATTTGGAGGGAATAGAAAGCAACAAAGAAGACACAGACGGCTCTATTGAAACAATAGTATGAAAACTTTTTTAAATTAATGCTTCACCAAGCTCAGAATCACTTGAATTCTAATCTTTAACCCCACCAGGCTTCAAAGGCTTGTTAAGTAGAGTGTATGAGGCAATTGTTAGGTGTGAGTATACTCCTCCAGAAGAATCTAAATGTAAAATTTCTTAAGGAGCTTTACCTACTGAATGGGATAACACATGTGGTAGTTTGGATGAACAAAACCTTGATTTTGAATTCTATAGTTGATGATTTGTACAACAAACTTTAAAATTGTTGTGAACAGAAGTTTAAGAAATCTTTCTCCCTCGTGCTGGTGCAAGCAATTATGATAAAAAGTTGGCATTTGTAACACTTCAGGTGCAAGCAGTACTAAATAATATTAAATACTGTTAACACCCCAGAAGTTTTTGTAACTGCTAAATGCTATTACCCAAGTAACAAAGTTAATACCTACTATACCTGCCGTACTGAAATTATAACTCTAGCTTTAGTGATGCCACAAGTATAATGGCCTTTCTAATCCACTCAACCAAAAAGGGTCACCCCTCCAACTATTCCATGAAGACCTATGAGCAACTTCAGGATGATGATTGGAAAAATGGATTTAAAGGTGGAACATTGCCTATAAGCATGAGGCCAGAAATTTCTATCCAGAGAATCTGGTAGAAAAACATCATGTGATGGAAGCAACAACTCCCGGGTATATAAAATCAAAGGTAAGAATGTTTTTTAAACTAAACTTGCCATAGAATTGGGACATTTTGCTGCCAGAGAAGCGATGCAAACCTAGAAGTAAAGACAACCAAAAATTTGGGAATCAAGGGTAGGATCATCAAGTAGTAAAAGATTGAATGATGCTTTGAAAGGACAATGTGTGGCTATAGATGGTGTTTGGATTTGATTGGAGTGACATGGCAGAGGGAAGAAAATTCAGGCAAACAAATGGCTCTCATTTGGGCATTTCTTAGATTCTGAGGTGAACAAATGATAAATCTTGGTCTAAAAAAAAACAAGAAGCTCTAAAGAAAACGGTAATGATGATTTGCTTGTTAAATTAGAATTGATACTTGGTTTTTAAAAAGAAAAAAAAGCAGGCTACATAACAAAAAAAGGTTTAGCAAATTTAGAAGATCAAATTGTTAAATATAGAGAACATGAAGTTCGTTTCTCTGAGGAAATTGCTCTACTTAAAAGAAGTGTAGGTCACAAAGAATATCAGATGGGATTACTTAGGGATGAACTTGAAAAGGTTAAACAAGAAAAGGAGGGGTTTGATTTTAAGATCGCAAAGTTTGATAAGTCATGCTAAAAGACGTAAATGAAATTTTAAGAAAGTCCGGATAAACTGACAAAAAGGCAAGAAAGGAGTAGGTTATCACCATTTCCCACGCTGTCCCCCATGCCATCACCTCATATTCCTTTGATTCTTTAATATACCAACAAAAAACCTTTAGGGTAGGACTTATCTTATTCAGGTCCTTGAAGAATATAAAGAACCTGAGGTAAATGAGTAATGGGGTCCTAGGGATTCTAGTTTTTCAGCCTATACCATTTGGTTGTGGATTAAAGAGGTCAGATAATTCCAAAAGGTGAATAACTGGATGACTTCTTTTGGAACAACATCATATAACTGACGGACTGAAGACTAGCTCTTATTAAGGTCATCACTTAAGGTAACACAGATTGGAAAGAAAATTTTTCTATCATGCAATCCATGTTAGGGAAGTAAAAACCTAAGAAAGTAAGAGAGAATAAATGATGCTAATGCTCCAATTATTAATGATTGGGGTGTCAATGATGAGAATGATGATGAAGCCAAAACCCTAAGGTGAAAAGAAAAATGTTATACCTACCTTTACTACTGCCACTCACGAAAGAGTATGTTAAACCTGGAAAAACAAAAAACCATTAAAATGTCCAGTCGGTATGACCAAGATGTACAGGTCACAAAGACCTAGAGAAACCAAGGAACTCTGGAAATGGTCAAAAATCCCCTCAATTTTTTTAGTTTAGGATGTAACTTTGTGTTTAATAACAAGGCAATTGTTTTAAACTGTGGAGAGTTTGATCACAATCGCAATACAGTTTGGTCCTAAACCAAACAGAGAAAAAGAATATTAATGGAAATATTAAAAACCAAAAGATAATGACACTATTCTAAAACCATCTCAATCCATGGACACAAACATATGGCTCCAAGAGCAGTCTTAATGAAGACTGGCCTAAAATCTGTTAATACTGCAAGGCCTGTTAATACTGTTAGGTCTGTTAACACTGGTAGACCTTTTAGTACTACTAGGTCTTTTAATACTGTTAGGCCCTTCTTAGAAACTAGCTCACACCCCAAATCAACAGTTCATTGTGCTAGACAAGGACATATTTTTCAAAATCAAGCACAAATCAACTGTTTTAACAAGCAGGCCCTTTTACCAACAAGAGAAACAACATTACAAAAATGTGTTATAAATCAAGGTTTAATACTGGTAGGACAAAATTTAATACTGTCAGGGTCCAAGATGATTTAATGGCATGTTAAGCCTTAGCATGTTGGGTTTGGATGACCCCATCAAACCCAGAATGGTGCATCACTAGTTTCAGAACAATAAATATAACTCTACATGATGCACCAATGGGGCAGATCCAAGTCATGTAATGGCTTGGATCCACCAAAGAAAACTAACTTCATATAAGTTTTATATTTTATTTTTGTGCAGAGCAATTCCATAGCTAAATTGATAAAGGCTTTGTTGATAGTAAATGCTCAAGGAAGGCACATGACTGAAAACATAGCCCATCCTTGTCCCTTTCAGATTTCAAAGACTTTGTTGGAGGTTATGTGCTTTTTGGAAGAGGAGCATATGGTGGCAAGAATTAACTGGCAAAGGTACTATTAAAAACGATAAATCTTGGATTTTGATGATGTATACTTTGTCCAAAAAGAGGTTTAAAGTTCAACCTCTTTAGTGTCTCCCCAGATGTGTGACAAAAAGAACTATGTTCTGATTTTTAATAATAACTGATCTCTAAAATGTCCTTGGCATATCACCTAATTACTAAGTTGCCTGTTGAAAATTAGATACTTCTTTAAATACCCCATAGAGACAGATAACATGTAACATTTTTTGATATATGAAAAACAATAGTTCCTAAAGATAGTTTAACATTGTCCTATTTGTCAAAGGCTACATTCTTAAAGAATCAATGCTCAGGCATAGTAGAGGCTTGGTCATATAAAATTTTAAGAATATAAATAAAACTTGCCAAAGAAAAATCTTAAATAAGAGATTCTGCCCTTTATAACAAGATTTTGAAAATTGACCAAACATGTGTTGCCCTGTCTAAATGAAGGCAATCAACACAGAGCCTCTTAGTAAGACCCAAGGGGGCCTTTAAAATCCCCATTACTAAAACCTATGTTTAATTTGCTTTCGCATATGGATCCTTTTGTCCAACTTCTTGTTAGTAGCTTAATGCATAAAAAGTACTGCTTAGGTTAGTCACTGTACTTGATGATTATAGTAGATGTTCCCCATGGTTTTCCCTTTTTTAAACAAACTAGGATTGAAACAAGTGAGATCCTTAAAAAATTTTATCAAAGAATGTAGAAAACCTAGTGGATAAATAAAGTAAAAATAATCAGAAGTGATAATAGGACAGAGTTTAAAAACAAAGTGATGGATGATTTTTCTGTAGGGAAAAAAGGTAATAAAAGAGAATAAAGTGTAGCTTAGGACCCTTCCTCCATCAAAATGGTAGCTGAAAGGAAAGAATAGGACACTCCTTGAGGTTGGCTAGAACAATGTTAGCAAGCTGACTCTAAGTTACCTACACAATTTTAGGTAGAAGCAGTTTCTACTGCTTGCTATGTACAGAATAGTGTCCTAATAGTCCAAAAGCCTCATAAAACAAGACTCCTTATTGAACTCTTTAGAGGTATTAAAAATAAAAAAAAAAAAAAAACCAGCTAAAGGCTTCATGAAACCTTTTTTTTGAATGTTCAAGGTTACTATTTCACAATACCACTTAGAATAATTGGGCAAGTTTTGATGGAATAGAGTGATGAAGGTTTCTTGTTGTGATATCCTTAAGTAGCAAAGCTTTTAGGGTATACAACACTAGAACCAGAAAAGTTCAGGAAAACTTTGATATAGGGTTTCTTAGAAAATAGCCTATGATAGAAGGGAAATGGTCCAAAGTGAACTGTTTTGATCTTTGATTCACTAAATAAACCCAATCTATGATTATGTACAATGTTGCAGGAACTTTTTTCCAATGACTTTTGGCAAGGTAATAAACAAGTTAGATTCTGAGTCTAGTACATCTTCTCAACAAGATCAAGATAATCGAAGATTTGCATTGTAATCCCCAATTTGGAAGGATCTTTCATATTTTTGGTGATGCTAAGGCACCAAGAAACTGAATGGCTAAATTGATAGGTTTACAAATGATAATATGCTACAGAAAACTCTCATGAAAGATAGCAGTCTAAAAGGATAATGGTAACTTGCTGAATTCAACAAGTAATACTGCTTTTACTGCCAGACCAGAAATTAATACTGGTAGTAGAGAAGTTTAGTAACTTCTGGCTCTCCCTGAAGTTAATTACTGCTACTCCTGAAGACCCCTTAGTAGGGGACCTAGTCCTACTACTGAAGACACACAAAGTGGAAGGACCAAGATAATTAATAGGGAACATTTCCACAAATCTTATATCAGTTTTCCGTTACACTTCCTCGTTCACAAGAATTCACAGAAAGATTATCCACCCAATTGAACATGTGATGGTGATGTGCAGTCATCTCTCAACAAGAAAAATGCAAACTTCTTACTCTGAACTAGGATTTTCTTTAGGCTATATATGAAGGGAAGTCTTTTATTAATCAGATACCTTCTTACAATGTCTTTTTTTTTGCTTGTTTTCCCATTCCATCCTCCTCAAGGTAAGAAACCAAAATAAGAGTTTCTAAAAGCTCTTAGTGATATCCAACATAGGGTAGAAGCAATGCAGGAGGAACTTCCTAATTTTCAAACTGCCAAAAAAAGGTTGGGATTCATGTTGACTTACCTAAAGGTCATAGAGCAATTGGTACAGAAGTGGGTTATATACAGAAACAAAAAGATTAAAAGGGGAAATGTCAACCAAGGAAACAAAAGCAGACTTGTTGCTCAATGGAATACTCAAAGAAGAGGCATAACTCTTACTATGAAGTCTTTGCTCCTGTTGGCTAGAATTGAGGCAATATGAAATGTTTCATGGCTTATGCTTCTTATATGGGGATTTTATGGTTCACCAAAATAGATGTAAAAAGTGCTTTCCCCCCCCC
Organism: Tanacetum coccineum; assembly: GCA_026074375.1. Taxonomy (NCBI): domain Eukaryota; kingdom Viridiplantae; phylum Streptophyta; class Magnoliopsida; order Asterales; family Asteraceae; genus Tanacetum; species Tanacetum coccineum. Next base: position 29,669 of record BQNB010029640.1, read on the forward strand.
CCCCCCCCTGTAATGGTCAGATTGAAGAGGAGGTCTAATGTATGTCAACCTCCAGGTTTTGAAAGATCCTGATCACCCTATAAAGTATATAAGGTAGTTGAAAGCATTATATCGACTTGCATCAAGCACCAAGAGCTTTGGTAAGAACAACTTTGGGCCAACTATCTTTTTTGTGCAATAGTTTTCAAAGAGGCAAAAGATTTGACCAAACATTATTCACATTCAAGAGAAAACAGGGATATATCTTGTTTTTTTTTTTTTTTTTATTTTTTTTTTTTTTTATTTTTTTTTTTTTTTTTTTTTGTTTTTTCAAAATTTATGTGGATGAACATTATCTTTGGATCCTACAAAGAAATGAGTTATGTGATGATTTTGAGAAGCTTATGAAGGATAAGTTTCAAATGAGTTCTATGGGAGAAGTTTAAACCGATCGTTTTTGGGGGTTTACCCCAACACGACGACAGGTCCCACAAGAAAAATAAATGCATTTTTTATCCAGTCAAGAATAAATTATGTCTTGATATTTTGAGAAAGAGTACGCCAAAACTAGCACGATGGTGAAGTCCTGCCTCTAAAAACACCAACCAAGATTTGGAAAAAGCCTTTGGTTTCCAAGATTGAGATGCTGTTGATTTGTTGATGAACAACTCTAACAAGATCTATGATAGGATCTTTGATGCATCTTACCAGCATCCTCCAAAGGCCAGATGATATGTTTGCAGTCTGTGCATGTGCCAAGGTTTCCAGGTTTCTCCTCCAAAGGCATCCCATCTCGTTTCTCCAAAGACATCCCATCTTTTAGCTGTTAAGAGAATTTTTAGATACCTTAAAGGAAAACCATCTTTAGGTCTTTAGTATCCTAAGGATTCTCTATTGGAATTAGTTGCTTACACTAACAGTGATTATGCTGGAGCTACACAAGATAGGAAGTCAACCACTGGAGGTTGTCAGTTTTTGGGAAATAGGCTGATCTCTTGGCAATGCAAGAAACAAACTGTAGTTGCCACTTCTACAACTGAGGCTGAATATGTGGCTGCTACAAATTGCTGTAGACAGGTTCTCTGGATTCAAAACCAACTGCTGGACTATGGGTACAATTTCATGAATACTGTTATTTATATTGACAATACTAGTACTATCTGCATAATAGAAAATCCTGTTCAACATTTTAAAATAAAACATATAGAGATTAGGCATCATTTTATAAGAGACTGCAATGCTAAAAAGTTGATTCAAATGGCTAAGATTGACACTGAACATAATGTAGCAGATCTTCTTACAAAAGGATTTGATGCTGGTAGATTTCAGTACTTGGTCTCAAGTATTGGAATGCTCAATCCCTAATGCCCATATCTCTTGTTTGTTTTTGTAAAGTTTGTTAAATGTTAGTACTGTTAAGTCTTTGTGAATTAATACTGCTAGTTATAATTAGTACTGCTAGTTATATTTAAAACTGTTTGTCAAAACTGTTACTTATAGTTAGTACTGCTAGTTATTTCTATGTCTCATTGTTAATCCTGTTAGTACCATTTAATACTGCTAAACAAGAAAAATGGTTAGATTATGTTTTTCTTGGTTTTGAGCTAAATCTTTCAGGATAAGCAATGAAGTGTGAAATTGGTTACTCAATGGTTCAATATTTGAGGGGAGGAATGTTGTTTGTTCTTCAAGTGTTGGTTTTAACACCACACAACAAATGGTCATCAGTTCACCATGTCTTATAGACATCAAGAATTGACTAGTCCAGAGCAAACGGCTACTGGTAAAGACTTCTCAAATCCGTTGATAGTTGATAGTTTACTAAAAACTATATGGTCCTCAATGCACCATGTTTTTACAATGAAGCATTGGCTAGTCCAGAGCAAACGGCTACTGGTAAAGACTTCTCAAATCCGTTTCTAGTTGGTAGTTTACTCAAAACTATATGGTTATCATTGCACCATGTTTTTCTAATGAAGCAATGGCTAGTCCAAAGCAAACGGCTATTGGTAAAGACTTATCAAATCCGTTTATGGCTGGTAGTTTGCCAAAAACTACACTTTGTGTGAATTTGTAAGCTAAAACAAAAGAGAGAATTGGTGAGCTCAAAAACAGAAAGAGAGCTGTGTGAAAAATAGACAAAGCGAAAGTGAGCCAAAAGAATTGAGAGATGTAATGTGAGCCTAAAAATAGAAAAGAGAGATTGTGTGAAGTTTTTCTTATAAGTCTTACAAACTTATGGAGTTTGTACTGCTTATGGATGGAGAAGTTAATAATGCTAGGCAATTTTTAGTACTGCTAGGCCAAACTTAATACTGCTGGATGACCATTAGTACTGTTTGGGCCTAACAGATTTTTCATTAATTAATAGAGCCGTTGAGATATTTCTGCCAAATACCTATGGAGACCAATTGGACTTTCGTGGATCAACTATATATTCATATGTTTTATTCACAATATCTTCAATTTACTTAATATTGGTCAACTAATATCTCTCTGTTGAATTTTGTGACAAGCACAACATGGTAGCGTTTTTAGAGAAATCTACAGGAAGTGCAGGGTTTCATCAAGTCAATTAAAATCGATTTCCTAAATCGAAGTCACATTTGCTATGCCCTCACAAAGAAGCACATGGTTTATAGTTCCTTTTTTAACCAATTTAGAGGTCTGCTGAAGCTTCTACTGATGATAATAGAGAAGTTCAGATTACTGCTACCATTGATGGTCACTCAATGTCTATCAGCGAAGCATCTTTAAGTCGACATCTCAAGTTGGATGATCAAGATGGTATTACTTCTATACCTAACTCGTAGATCTTTGAGCAATTGGCACTAATGGGATATCACACTGATTCAGATAAAAAAAAGTTAAACGTTTTCAAAAGGTGCTTTTCACTCAATGGAGGTTTCTTATTCACAATAGTCTTCATTGCCTTAGCCCAAAAAAGACTGCTTAGGAGCAGTTTAGTAGTAACATTGCAACTGCTGTCATCTGTTTAGCTACCAATAGGAAATTTAACTTTTCTAGGTTGATTTTTGAGCATATGGTGTCAAATATTTCTAGTCCCCATAATTTTTTCATGTATACTAGGTTCATTCAAATATGCTTAGATATGTAGAGGAAACAACTTCAACAACACTCAAGAACATATCATGTACCCTCTCTTAGTGTCAAAGTTCTTTAAACACTATGAAAGGCCATACAAGGGATATTCATTCAGGCAGGAGTTGCTTTAATTCCTCTAGCACATGTTCCGACGCCTTCCTACTTCACCTTCAAGAATCACATCCTCACCTTCCCACTTACCTGAACCTTCACCCTTACCTGAACATTCATTTGAACACTCACCTGATCATACCACTGCTGCACCAACACAACCATCACCAACATAACCATCACCAACGCAACCATCACCAACACACCCATCACCTGAAGCAGAACACCATTTTCCTACACCCCATGACTCACCTATCCATGTTGTTCACTCATATAGAAGTGATGAGGGTAGCTTGAAACTAAATGAATTGACGAATTTGGTTACCAAACTAACTAAGAGGATTGAGATCCTTGAAGATGACTTGATGAAGACAAATAAAACCTAAAGTTCTGCATTTACTACAAGCTCATTCTTAGGGTTCAAGAAGCTAGAGTCCTCAACAATACTCGCAAAACAAAGGAGAAGCTAGGATTGTTCATTCATGATGATGAAGACAATGAAGATGATTTCTACCAAAGAAGGGTAGGAATTAACTATGCAGAATTCAAAGAAAGAAAGTACTGAAACTGAACCTTTTATTCAAGAATGACTCCCACTAAAGTCATTCAAGATCAAGAAAAACAGTTAGAAAGGGAAGTGCTAAAGTTAGTACAAGCTGGTGCAATTACAAATGTACACTAGTGACGTTCCAGTGGTTACTACTGCTGCGGAAAATATTAGTACTACGAAGAAACGTTACCTATAGCAGAAGAGTGAAGAGAAAAGGACAAGAAAAGACAAGGGAAAAGCAATAATGACAGAGTCTGAGCCCAAGAAAAAGTCTAAGAAGGAGCTTGAACAAGAAAGGTTAAGTTTTGCTGAAGCCATCAGACTAGAAGAACAAATGAATGAAGAACAAAGGGCACATATTGCAAGAGATGAAGAAATTGCTAGACAGTAGGATGAAGAGGAAAGATAAAGAGCTATGTCTGAGGCCAAGTCTACTAAGAAGATATATTGGAATGATCCTTCAGTCATAAGGTATCATGCTCTAAAGATGAAGCCAAAGATAACTGCCCAGTCAAAGAGAAATATGATCAAATACTTGAAGAATCAGGGAAACTACAAGATTAGTGATTTCAAGGGGATGTCTTATAATGAGATTAGGCCAATCTTTGAAAAGGTTTGGGATTTTAATCAACATATTGAGCCTATGGACATGGAGCATGGAAGTGAAAAGATGAAGTCTCCTGAAAAGATTGAAGAAGAAGAAGATATACAAAAGGAAATGAAAGAAGTTGTTAAAGAGTCTGGAGCAAAAAGAAAGAAATCTCTTCCAAGAAAAAGAAGAACTGTTAAGAGATAAAAGTTGGAAGAAGATGCTGAGAAGAAGAAACTCAAAAAGGGTTTTTAGATATCATTCCAAGAGAAGATGTTGCAGAAGATGTTGAATCTCTCTCTACAAAGTATCCAATTGTGGATTGGAAGACTTACACTTTGACAGAAAATTTCATGTATTATCAAATCTTCAGAGGAGATGGCAGTTCCAAGAACTATAAGGTTTTGAGTGAGATGCTTGAAGAATTTAATAAACAAGATGTAGAAGAGTTGTACAGATTAGTTAAAAGAATATGTATATTGCTTCAAGACCCGAAGATTATGAATTTGACTCTTTTGGGAGACTGCAACACTTTATTAAGCCTGATTAAGAAGATGAAATTATGGATGAATAAGGCAATGAATATAAATGTGATAAGCTAGAGTTTATATGATTTTTGTGGTATTCACATTTTACTAATGCAGAATGGTATAGCCATACATTGCTGATCAGAGAAGAAATAATTTCCTCTATCAATGAGATGATTTCCAAGATTGTTAAAAAGAAATTGGAGGTTGATCATGAGAGTTTACCCAGGCTTTTTTGAACTTTTAAGGTTTATAAAGATCTCAAGTGGCAGAAGTTAGAAGAATTTTGAAAGAAACAACATCAGAAGTCAAAGAAATTTAATCCAGAATGAAACTTGGGATTTGAAATAAATCACAAGTTTAGGGGATGGATTGTTGGAATAAATCTTTAACCTGCCAAACTTAGATAATACTGCTTAAGAAGAAAAATTAATAAATACTACCTGATGGTCAATGCTGTTGACTTGGAGATAAGATTCATGGAAGGATAAATACGGAATGAATAATCATTTTATATTTTAAGGAAGATTTGTATTGATTATATTGATAGTTATCTTGTAAAGACTCAATGGTGTATAAAGGAGATCCCCCCCCCCTAGGTTAAGGTTTTAAGATACGCACACATAAACATACATACGCATACATAGAGAATACATCTTAAGAAAATTGTAATAGCTTTAAGTTTTGTAACCCTATACTAATCAAGAGTACTCGAATTATCAATAATTTGAAGCAGTTTGTGATATAATCATGTGTTGATACGTGTTCCATTTGGCTAAATACTTCTAGAGTAACAAAGTGTGAGATTCCGCATACACCTTTGATATACAAACAAAGACTCAACTATTGTTATTTTGGATTCATCCCAAAGGTAACAAACACTTTTACAACATAAAGAACGATCAGGGGCAATGGGATCAACATATCTCGGGGGTATGTATCACAAACCCAATGGCCTTTGTTGGTTCGCCCTGGACCGCAACACATGTGCAAACATTTGCTACATAGGTGGCGATTCAGCTTTACATATTGGGGCCACCAAATAGCTTCTTCAAGTCTTGGTACATCAGTTAGAACTCAGCATGGATAGAAGAATTTTGATTTGTGGGACTCGTGCATGATCACCGTCCTCAAGTCACCATAACATGGAAAACAACTCCTGTCGTTTAAGCATAGGGTTCCGTCGGCGCGGGGTTCTAACTTTTCCTTCGGTATATCCTTCCTGATCATACCTCCTACATCTTCGTTCTTGAGATTCTCTGGTTTCTGTGCTTTGGTCTAGCATTTCAAATATTTTGATTGGGAAGTCCAAACAATAGTCATCACTAAGGCTCGGACTCTCAATGGTTTAATTCGCTCTTTCCTGCTCAAAGCATCAGCAACAACATTTGCTTTCCCCGAGTGATAACGAATCTCACAATCGTAATCACTGAGCAACTCTAACCAATGACGTTGCCTCATATTCAACTCTTTTTGGTCAAGTATGTGTTGTAGACTCTTATGATCTGTGAACACCGTACACTTGGTTCCATACAAGTAGTGCCTCCAATTCTTTAGAGCAAACACCACTGCACCAAGTTCCAAATCATGAGTAGTATAATTTTTCTCATGATTCTTCAATTGTCGCGATGCATAAGCAATCACCTTCTCGTTTTGCATCAATACCGCACCCAATCCTTTATGCGACGCATCGCAATACACAATGAAGTTCTCAGCTCTTCGAGGGAGATCTTAAGATGGGCGCGCTACACAACTTATTCTTCAATGTCTGAAAAGCTGCTTCTTGCTTGTCACCCTATTCAAAGGCAACTTTCTTCTGAGTAAACTTGGTAATTGGCTTAGCAATTTTTGAGAATCCTTCGATGAATCTCCAATAATAACCGGCAATACCTAAAGATTGACGTATCTTTGTTGAAGTCTTAGGAGATGCCCAATATTTTATGGATTTGATCTTAGCGGGATCCACGTGAATGCCTTGACTATCAGTCACGTGGCCGAGAAATTGTACCTTGGGAATCCAAAATTCACATTCAGAGAACTTAGCATACAATTCTTCTTTCTTAAGCAATTCCAGAATTGCCTTTAAATGTTCTTCATGTTCTTTCTTGTTCTTTGAATAAATTAGTATATCTTCAATAAAGACAATTTAAAACTTATCCAAATACGGTTTGTACACCCGATTCATAAGATCCATAAATACCACCGGTGCGTTCGTCAAACCAAATGGCATAACTTGCAACTCGTAATGACCATACCGAGTCTTGAATGTCGTCTTTGGAATATCTTCTTCGCGTAACTTTTTTTCGAAGCTGACGATAACCCTGATCACAAGTCTATATCTTAATAAACACTTAGACCCTTTAGTTTTGAATCAAATAAATCATCGATCCTTGGGAGTGGATAATGATTCTTCACAGTCAACTTGTTTAATTCCCAATAGTCGATGCACATTCAAAATGATCCGTCCTTCTTTTTGACAAACAAGACCGGAGCTCCCCAAGGTAAGGAACTGGGTCTTATGAAGCCCTTGTCGGAAAGTTCCTTCAGTTGACTCGACAATTCTTTCACCTCGGACGGTGCTAATCGAATAGGACGCCTATGCTACAGGTGCAACATCCAGATATCAAATCGATTCGAAATTCCACTTGTCGGAGCTGTGGAATAACCCCAACAAGTCCAGCAGGAAATACTTCGGGGAAAATCTCAAACAATGGTACGATCCTCAATTCCCTTCTCCCCCGACTTGTCTTTAGTCTCCTTTGTAGTAACATGTGCCAGAAAGACATGATGTTCCTTTTCAAACAAAGTCTTTTCTGAGTTTGTTGCATGAAATGATGTACAAGAACGAGTCGTTCTCATTTTCCTGATTGCTTCCGTCACCATAGACAATTAAAGTTTTCACTTCCCCATGGAATTACGAATGAACTTTTTCTGGCATACACTATTATTGCATATACATTAACAACCAATCTCATACCAATTATGATGTCAAAACATCCACTTCTATTGGTAAACAGGTCGATGTTGAACGGATGATTTAGTGAATTCTCTAATGGCGAGCAAATTTGATAGCGAATTGTCCTAGGGCGACTAGTGATGTGTCTCGGCTTTTCGGCTTAGGATTTAGTATAAGATATCCAACTTTTATAGTAAGATGGAGTGGAAGTCTGCTTAATTTTCATGATACTAATTCATTTCAAAAGTAAACCGCGTTTATGAATACGAACACAGTACATGATATAAGTAAGGAAAATTGTAATTACTTGACAGGATTTTTTAGGGTGACTACTCTCCACAGCATACGGCATGGTAATATTCCTTAATTATACATAGTATGAAACCAGGCCAATGTATAGTTGAGGACGAACGAGTGCATTGCTCATATTTCATTAAAATAGCGTTTAAGGATTTCCAAGATATTTAGAGAGTGGGTTGCCTCAACTAATTTATGGGAATAAAAGTAAATTTGATGAAATTTTTCCACAACACATTTGATTTATAGATAATTTGAAATCTTCGTATAACTGAAATTAAGAGAAACAAACACAATACAAAACTCCTAAGGAATCAAGTTTAAGATAGTACCAACTTAGTGTATTACTAGGCAAAGCGAGACAACTTTCTCTTTTAAGCGTCGATCTCATCCTCAATGTTGTTAAGGTCTTGTTCGGTTTCTCCTCCTCCAAAGGCATGCACCACTCCACGTGCTCCAGTACCTCCAGTTTGGTTTTCATGGTTTTGGTTCTTTCGCTCTGGGCAATCATTCCTGTAGTGCCCTTGATTCCCACATTCATAGCAAGTAGCCTTCTGACTTGCCCCAGTGCCCCTTTGGTTGTTAGCAGTATTGGCATTTGTAGAACTCCTACAATCACGGGCCAGATGGCCAACTCTGTTGCACTTGTGGCATTTGGGAGCACATGGACCATCATGGTGATAGTTGCATTTAGAACACAACGGCTTAGATCCGCCGTAATGTTTCTTCTCCCCGTGCCTTGCAATGTAAGCTCTGCCAGTATTTTGCCTCTTGTCGACTGTTTGTTGGTTCTGATTGTTCTTAGAATGTAATCCAACTTCCTCTTGTTTCTCAACAGCCTTTGGGGGGGGGGGCGTTCAGAGAGTTTTCTGATCTTTTTGTCCATTAGTTTAAGTTACAAAATTCAATTGCATCTTGCATTGTCTTAGGCTTAGATGCCCTCACCCCTCCATGGATCATGTCCACACGTTTCTGAAACTTCACTATTGGACACTCACTCTTGTAGTGTCTCAGACTTCCACACTCATAACAGGTGCGGGTTCGTTGATTCCTAGTAGTAGCAGGTGTTTTACAATTTTGGATATGTGGCCAACCTTCTTGCAATTTCCGCACTTTATAGTGCACGGTCTATTATGGTGAAATTTGCACTGGTTGCATAGAGGTATAGATCTAACATATGCCTTCTTGTTGGTTGGCCTAGTAGTGTGCGCTCTATGCACCTATGTCCCTTTGTTTTGTTGCACGACATCCATTGTTGTTACCATCCCTTCCTCATGTTGCTAGTATTGCCTCAATCTACCTTGTCTTCTTGTCATTCAGTCTAGCTCATTGACTGCGACCATGTTGGTTTTTTGTCTTATCAATAGCAAAGCCTCGATAGCATTAGCCACTTCGCTGGGTCTACAACCCGCTCAATTCCTCACACATCCTTGAATAACAGTTTATCATCGTTTCCTGAAGATCCACAATGGAATAAATGTATATGAAGTTTCGATCAAAGGGACAAATCATGAACACTCTATTATTACAACATATAAGAAAAGGTGAGCGCCACATCATGAGAATAATAAGGATAACAGAAACCATTAGGCATACAAAAAATCCCACATGCATACAGTACGCATGATCATAACCACAGCGTAGGTCACTACTTAATACTTGGGGTTTTACCCTGAGTAAAAGGGTAACACAAAGCTTTCATTAAACTTTTTGGTTTTTTTCTACCACCGAGTATTACTCAAGTTTAGTGGGATATAATACAAAACGAGCTACACTGTAACAAATCTATTTATCTATGGGCCAGGGTGCCTCTCCAAGATTCTAGATGCTAACTACTTATTTATCTTTAAGTGGGACTTAAAGTTCTCTGGTGGTGGTGGTAATGATGAAGGTAGTGCAGCAACAAACTCGGTAATGCATGCCTCAGCAGATGGTGATCGTGGATGTAAGGAGTTTAAATAGACATCCAATACAAACGGGAATTGGGTCCTTAAAAAAAAAAACAAGATGATATGGTGTGGAGAGGTGGGTGGTGTAAAGCAGACTCATTAGGCCTCAAATGCCTCTGTATCCTTAGCAATGAGGGGACAAGATCGCATAATAATAATACAAAGAACGGCCAAAGCTTGGTGCTCCTCCTCCTCTCTCGACCTCCTCATCCTTTACAACATCATCATATCATCGTCAACATCATCAGATGACAACAATATCATCATTGTCTCCTCCGTCGACCAAGATGGTTTAGCAGGATCTCCTCAGGTCCTCCTTGTCCTCCTCCGCATCGAAGTCCTGTATGTAGCCGGTGATAGGTAGTAGGTGAGGCTTCCGCAGGTAGAGGGCCCCTGAAAAAATACCTCAATTGAGCCTCTAGCACCTCATCAGAAGCTTACTGGAATCCTCATGGCTACGGAATTAATATAAACAGACTATATGTAACCGTTCGATGGTGAAAACATGACGCTTGCAAACGAGCAATAAACTTAACTTATATAAGTATATTATATAAGACCGTATGGTAAATATGAATATCGCTCATAAGGCATAAATGAATGGTGGTAAGATATTCATATTCGATAGCTTAAATGTATTAGGTGCGTTTTAGGAACCTACGACTTATGTGCTAAACCTTGCCGTAAAGAAATGTTTCCAATAGTTTATATAAATAACCCATTATATAAATACTTGTAGAGTAAGTGCGAAAGAATGCAATGTGCAAACTCATCTTTGTAATATATACCATAAGCCCCTCATAGTAACGTACGTACTATAATATTGAACTATATAATGACTCGTATGTAAGCATCTTAGTCAACCAACTAATGCAAACAACTAGTGTATGTATGTCCTGTTAAAAGCCCATTTGTATGAATGCAATGTTTGAAAACGGTTATACTCTAGCAAAAACATTTGATCGGGTTCTCTATAACCTTGGCTCTAGATATCAATCTGTAACACCCCCAAATAGGGCCGCAGCGAAATAATGTGTCCAGGAGCGTTACTGCATAGATCAATAGCAGAAGATATGAGAGAACGACCAATAAAAGAGTCGTTAAGAAATAACGATACTTGATTTTATTGAAATTGTTTGATACAAAACACAACGGCTTAAATTGTTCAACATTTGATGACAAGTATTTTAGATCAAAACAAATATCCCTAGATGTAATGACTCCAAATCTTTTATGCATGACTCCCTAAAAGAGTATCCCTAATGTATCCTTAGCACCTCGTGCCTCATTGACCTGAGAAAACATGCTTTAAAAGGTCAACATAAAGTTGATGAATTCATAGGTTTAAGTAAATATAATGTAGGACCGCAAGAATTTCCCTAAATACTGCAACCTGTACACCCATCACAAAATGTATATACGTTTCCCTAAGTTCATGACATTGAAGCTCGACATGTATGAATGCAATATAAATATTACCACATTGCCCGTGATGATGTTTAACCCTAAACATCCCAAATCCGACATGGTATACACCCGTTGGTTCACTTCGTGACACCAGTAAGAGCTAGTCACCCGGACGGGGATGTCAATCCTAAATAGATCTATTTATAACATTCATGCTCACACAAAGTAATTGACAGTTCATGATAATGGGCACAGTAGGTTATCGCTACTTAGGCAAACACGTAATTATGATAAAATGTACACTTGCGTCTAATTTGTAAAACAATGCATGTTTCTCACACCAAAAGTTGTAAATCATTGATATAGTAAAACACGGGGCTATGAACTCACCTTAGTGAATAAGCTGGAGTATATAAATCAGGTGAATGGAAAACGTCCACGAAATACGACCGAATGCAACCTAAATTAAATATAGTCGTACGAGTAACAATGTACTTATTAATATAAATCACAAGTTATATAGTTACACCACCACCTAATAGTTTTTGTTTAGTTTAAAATGTTGAAATAATAATCAAATTGCACTTGTTAAATAAATGTCTATGTATTTGTACTTGTGAAATAAAATGTTATCCTTGTCCAATCAATTGATGATTTGTAAATAATACTTGATTTAGTGTTTTTATTGATTATATAATGACTTTATATAAATGGTTTAATTGTTTTATAAAATAATAATTATAAAGTTAAAAATGTATATAGATATTATATAAATGATACGACAATATTTCTTAAGGTTTTTATAGCCCAACCGGACCCGAAAACACTCGTAAAGCATATTTTATGTTTCCATCAGATTGTATAAACTTTATAAATGTCTTAGAAAATTATTTATAAAGGTTAATTTGTTTTATACTTTTTATTTATCCGAAAACTTTAAAAACTCATAACTTGCTCGTATTAAACTAATCGGTTTCCGCCGTGTTCCTTTATATGTAATGGATTCGTGACGAGATAAACTATCAAAATATTACATTGTATAATATTTATAAAATCTGTTATTAATAGCACAGCGGCCCTAAAATTATAAAAAAATACTTTTTATAAATTTATTTATTGAAATCGTAATACATTTGTATCTCCTCTGTTTTAATTCCGTTTTTCGTGATTCTTACGTGCACGGATTCGTAATTAAAAGTATTATCTAGAAAAATAATTCCCATCAGTCCATTGTTGTGAACAGTAACTCATTTAATATAAAATTACTTTTATAAAAATACATTTTATCGTAAACTTGTAAAAACGAACTCCGTCATTTAAATCCTTTCTTGTGTACTTTATAGATTAAGAATCCTTATAACTTGTTTAATATAACATGACAAAAATGTGTCCTCATTTTATCAATCGAAATCAGTTGGTTTTGTATAAAAATACTTTTAATAAAAACATATATATAATACTAATATATAATAATATATATATATATATATATATATATGTTTTTATAAAAGTCATTTTTATAAAAACCCAACTGATTTCGAATCTGATAAAATGAGGACACATTTTTATGAAAAAGTACAAGTTATAAGGATTCTAAAACTATAAAGTACACCAAGAAAGGATTTAAAATGACGGAGTTACGTTATTTACAAGTTTACGATAAAATGTATTTTTATAAAAGTAATTTTATAAAAATGAGTTACTGTTCACAACAGTGGACTGATGGGAATTATTTTTCCTAGATAATACTTTTAATTACGAATCCGTGCACGTAAGAATCACCAAAAACGGAATTAAAACGGAGGAGATACAAATGTATTACGATTTCAATAAATAAATTTATAAAAAGTGTTTTTATAAATTCTAGGCCACTGTTACTGTTCATAACAGATTTAATAAATATTATACATGTAATATTTTCATAGATTATCTCGTCACGAATCCATACATATAAAGAACACGCGAAACCGAGTTAAAACGAGCAAGTTATGAGTTTTTAAAGTTTTCGGATAAATAAAAAGTATAAAACAAATTAACCTTTATAAATAATTTTCTAAGACTTTTATAAAGTTTATACAATCTGATGGAAACATAAAATATGCTTTACGAGTGTTTTCGTGTCGCGGTTGGCTATAAAAACCTTAAGAAAAATTGTCCTAATCAATTTATATAATATCTAATATACTTTTTAACTTTATAATATTATTTTATAAACAATTAAACCATTTATATAGAAGTCATTATATAATCATAAAAACACTAAATCAATATTATTTACAATCATCCAATTGATTTTGGGGAAAAACAATAAAAAACCCCGCCCCAAGGAAAACAGTTTTATTTTCACAAGTACAAATACATAGACATTTATTTAACAAGTGCAATTTGATTATTATTTCAACATTTTAAACTAAACAAAAACTATTAGGTGGTGGTGTAACTATATAACTTGTGATGTAGTATTAATAAGTACATTGTACTCGTACGACCTATATTTAATTAGGTTGCATTCGGTCTTATTCGTGACGTTTCCATTCACCTGATTTATATACTCCAGCTTATTCACTAAGGTGAGTTCATAGCCCCGTGTTTTACTATATCAATGATTTACAACTTTTGGTGTGAGAAACATGCATTGTTTTACAAATTAGACGCAAGTGTACATTTTATCATAATTACGTGTTTGCCTAAGTAGCGATAACCTACTGTGCCCATTATCATGAACTGTCAATTACTTTGTGTGAGCATGAATGTTATAAATAGATCTATTTAGGATTGACATCCCCGTCCGGGTGACTAGCTCTTACTGGTGTCCACGAAGTAACAACGGTGTAACCATGTCGGATTTTATAGGATGTTTAGGTTAAACATCATCACGGGCAATGTGGTAATATTTATATTGCATTCAAAGCTTCAGTATCATGAGCTTAGGGAAACGTAATGACATTTTTGTGATGTTTGCACTTGATGTATTATCACGGGGGAAATCTTGCGGTCCTACACTTATACATTTTACCAACCTATGAATTCACCAACATTATTGTTGATGTTTTAAAGCAATGTTTTTCAGGAAGTCAATAAGGCACGAGGTGTAACGGGATACATTGGTGGTTATATTTGGATGTCACATGCTTAAAGATTTGGTTGCATTACATTTTGGGGAAACATTTGTTATGAACTGAAATCTTTGTATAATTAACAATGAACAAGTTAAGCTTCGGGCTTTTTGTAACAAGAAATTTGCTAAATCTAATGTATCAGTTTTAAACTACTTTTAATGGTCGTTCTGTATATATCATGTGCTATTGATCTATGAAGTACCACCCATATTCCGTTGCGACCCAATTTGGGGGTGTTACAGATTGGTATCAAGAGCCAAGGTTATAGAGAACCAGGTCAAATGTTTTTGCTGGACTATAACCATTTTCAAACATTGCATTCATACAAAAGGGGTTTTCACGGGACACACATACACTACTTGTTTGCATTAGTTAGTTTTACTAGATGCTTATATGATTCATATACGTGTTCATATTATAGTACGTACATTACTATAAGGGTCTTACATATATATACAAAGATGAGTTTACATTCTTTCACTCATACTCTACAATTATTTATATCAGGATTATTTATATAAATGCTAGAACATTCCTTAAGGAAAGGTAGTACTATAAGCTCGTAGGTCCTAAACGCTACCTAAACATTAAGCTATCAAATATGATATCTTACCATCATTCATTTATGCCATGAGCGCATATTCATATCTACCATACATCATCTTACAACACTCTATTTTCGGAGCACGACTAGGATAACTAAACTAATCTTATCTTATTACTCTTTCAACTTTGAAGAACAATGACAACTGTTAATCAAGGGATGAGTGTTGAGGAAATTGAGCGGATCGTGGCCCAGCGAGTGGCTAATGCTATCGAGGCTATTGCTATTTATGAGACAAAAACCAACATGGCCCGCAAGTCAGTAAGCCAGACCAAACGGCAAGAAGACAAGGTAGCAGAGAATGCTAGCAACAAGAGGAAGTGGGAAGGTAACCACAATGGAAGCTCGAGCCAACAAAACAAAGGGCATAAGGTGCCTAGAGCGCACACTACTAGGCCAATCAACAAGAAGGCATATGCTGGATCTCTACCTCTGTGCAACCAGTGCAAATTTCACCATAATGGACCATGCACTGTAAAGTGCGGAAATTGCAAGAAGGTTGGCCACATAACCCAAAATTGTAAGACACCTGCTGCTGCTAGGAATCAACGAACTCGCACCTGTTATGAGTGTGGAAGTCTGAGACACTACAAGAGTGAGTGTCCAATAGTGAAGTTTCAGAACCGTGTGGACATGATTCATGGAAGGGTGATGGCATCTAAGCCTAAGACAATGCAAGATGCAATTGAATTTGCAACCGAACTAATGGACAAAAAGATCAGCACTCTTGCTGAATGCCAGGCAGAGAACAAGACTCCAAAGAACAATCAGAACCAACAACAGCCGAACAAGAGGCAAAATACTGGCAGGGCTTACACTGCAGGGCACAGGGAGAAGAAACATCATGGCGGATCTAAGCCGCTGTGTTCTAAATGCAACTATCACCATGATGGTCCATGTGCTCCCAAATGCTAGGAGTGCAACAGAGTTGGCCATCTGGCCCATGACTATATGAGCTCTACAAATGCCAATACTACTAACAACCAAAGAGGCACTGGGTCAAGTCAGGAGGGCTACTTGCTATGAATGTGGGGATCAAAGGCACTACAAGAGAGATTGCCCGGATTGAAAGAACCAAAACCATGAAAACCAAATTGGAGGTACTGGAGCACATGGAGTGGTGCATGCCTTAAGAGGAGGAGAAACCGATCAAGACCCTAACAACATTAAAGATGAGATCGAAGCTTAAAAGAGAAAGTTGTCTCGCTTTGCCTAGTAAACCCTAAGTTGGAACTATCTTATACTTTATCTCCTTAGGAGTTCTCGTTGTATTTCTCTTAAATTTCTGTTGTACGAATAATTTCAAATTATCTATCAAATCAATGTGTTGTGAAAATTTCATTATATTTTAATTCTCTACTCATTTATATAAGCCACTCCCACCACTATTATGAAACTATAACTCTATTTTGACGAAAAGGAGCATCGTATCGTTCGCCCTCAAATATACATAACCTGATCACCTACGTATAATTCAGAAAGGACCATGCCATACTGAGAGTAGTCACCTTAAAACTTTTTGTCAAGAAACAATTTTCTAGTTATATCAAGTTTTATGTGCGTATCCATAAAACGTATCTATCGAGGAACCAAACTAATAAACATAATGACTAAGTAAACTCTTACACCACCTTATTATATAAAGTCGACATCATTGTAAACAAAATCCTATGTCCAAAATGCAAGACGCATCCCTAGTCACCCTAGGACGATCCACTAACAAGTTTACTCATCATTAAGGAATATACCAATACACCATTTTCAACTTCTATGTAATGCCCGTAGAACTTGGTAGTTTTGACGCTATAATCGGTATAGATTGGTTGGCGAAGTACCATGTTGTCATTGTTTGTACAGAGAAGATTGTTCGCATTCCCTAGGGAAGTGAAACTTTAATCGTACATGGTGACGGGAGCAACCAGGGAAATGAGACACGGTTGAACATTATCTCGTGCACTAAGACGCAGAAGTGAATGCTAAAAGGATGTCAGGTCTTTTTGGCGCATGTTACTACAAAGGAGACTGAAGACAAGTCGAAGAAGAAGCGACTTGAGGACGTACCAATCATTCGAGATTTTTCCTGAAGCATTTCCCGAGGACTTTTTGGGTCTTCCTCCGACTCGACAAGTGGAATTTCAAATTGATTTGGTACCTGGTGCTGCACCCGTAGTACGGGCACCTTATCGATTGGCGCCTGCCGAAATGAAAGAGTTGTCAGAGCAACTGCAAGAGTTATCCGACAAGGGCTTTATAAGGCCTAGTTCCTCACCCTGGGGAGCTCCGGTCTTGTTCGTCAAGAAGAAGGACGGATCATTTCGAATGTGCATCGACTATCGGGAATTAAACAAGCTGACGGTGAAGAATCGTTATCCACTCCCAAGGATCGACGATTTATTTGATCAACTACAAGGATCCAGTGTTTATTCTAAGATAGACTTGCGATCAGATTATCACCAGCTTCGAGTACGGGAAGAAGATATTCCGAAAACGGCATTCAGGACTCGATATGGTCATTACGAGTTCCAAGTTATGCCATTTGGTTTGACGAACGCACCGGCGATATTCATGGATCTCATGAACCATGTGTGCAAGCCATATTTGGATAAATTGTGATCGTATTTATTGACGATATCCTCATCTACTCAAAGAACAAGAAGGAACATGAAGAACATCTTAAGGCAATTCTAGAATTGCTTAAGAAAGAGGAGTTGTATGCTAAGTTTTCTAAATGTGAATTTTGGATTCCCAAGGTACAATTTCTCGGTCACGTGATTGATAGTAAAGGCATTCACGTGGATCCCGCCAAGATCGAGTCCATTAAAGATTGGGCATCTCCTAAGACACCAACGAAGATTCGTCAATTTTTAGGTCTTGCTGGATATTACCGAAGATTCATTGAAGGATTTTCGAAGATCGCCAAACCAATGACCAAGCTTACTCAGAAGAAGGTCAAGTTTGTTTGGGGCGACAAACAAGAAGCAGCGTTTCAACTGTTGAAGCAGAAATTGTGTAGTGCACCAATTCTGGCTTTACCTGAAGGAAGCGAAGATTTCATCGTATACTGCGATGCTTCGATCAAAGGTTTGGGCGCTGTGTTGATGCAACGAGAGAAGGTGATTGCTTATGCATCACGCCAACTGAAAATTCATGAGAAGAACTATACGACTCATGATTTGGAACTTGGAGCAGTAGTGTTCGCTCTCAAGATTTGGAGGCACTATCTGTATGGAACCAAGTGTACGGTGTTCACTGATCATAAGAGTTTGCAACACATTCTTAATCAAAAAGAGCTGAACATGAGGCAACGTCGTTGGTTAGAGTTGCTCAGTGATTACGATTGTGAGATTCGTTATCACCCGGGAAAGGCAAATGTTGTCGCTGACGCTTTGAGCAGGAAGGAACGAATTAAACCATTAAGAGTTCGAGCCTTAGTTATGACTATTGGCTTGGATCTTCCTAAACAAATCTTGAATGCTCAGACTGAAGCACGGAAACTAGAGAACATCAAGAACGAAGATGTTGGAGGCATGTTGGTTGAAAATTCTAAAGATCCGGAAAAACTTAGAACGGAAAAGTTGGAACCACGCGCGGATGGAACTCTATGCTTCAATGGCAGGAGTTGGTTGCCATGTTATGGAGATTTAAGGACCGTGATCATGCACGGGTCCCACAAATCAAAATACTCTATCCATCCGGGTTCTGACAAGATGTATCAAGACATGAAGAAGCTATATTGGTGGCCCAATATGAAGGCAAACATCGCCACCTATGTTAGCAAATGTCTGACATGTGCTTAGGTCAAGGCTGAACATCAAAAGCCATCAGGATTGTTGGTACAACCCAAAATACCTCAATGGAAGTGGGACAACATCACTATGGATTTTATCATGAAGCTTCCTAAGTCGTCACAGGGTTATGACACCACTTGGGTGATTGTCGACCGACTCACTAAGTCTGCAATCTTTGTACCAATGAAAGAAACTGATCCCCTGGAGAAACTGGAAAGAATATACCTAAAGGAAGTGGTCACGAGGCATGGAATCCCTATCTCAATTATTTATGATCGTGACCCTAGGTTCGCATTAAATTTCTGGAGGTCACTTCAGAAGGCTTTGGGTACTAGCTTGGCCATGAGTACGGCATACCATCCGGAGACTGACGGACAAAGCGAGAGGACGATTCAAACTCTTGAGGATATGCTACATGCATGCATGATCGACTTTAGAAAGGGTTGGGTTAACCATTTGCCGTTGGTCGAGTTTTCATACAACAACAGTTAGCACGCTAGCATCAAGGCTGCACCATTTGAAGCACTTTACGGTCAAAAGTGTCGTTCACCTGTGTGTCGGGCCGAGGTTGGAGAAGTTCAACTCACCGGTCCAGAAATAGTCAAGAGACGACCAAAAAGATCGTCCAGATTAAGCAAAGAATACAAGCCTCACGTGATAGGCAAAAGAGTTACGCCGATTTAAAGTGTAAGCCAATGGAATTTCAAGTTGAGGATAGTGTTATGCTTAAGGTTTCGCCTTGGAAAGGGGTCGTGCGTTTTGATAAACGGGGGAAGTTAAACCCTAGGTATGTTGGACCATTCAAGGTGTTGGAAAAGGTTGGAGCCATTGCTTACAAGCTTGAGCTTCCTCAAGAGTTGAGCAAGGTTCACAATATGTTTCATGTATCCAACTTGAAAAAGTGCCATGCCAATGAACCATTAGCCGTTCCTTTGGATGGACTTCATATTGATGACAAGCTTCATTTTGTCAAGGAACCGGTAGTAATCATGGATCGTGACATTAAACGATTGAAACAAAGCCGTATCCTAATTTTCAAGGATCGATGGAACTCTAGGTGAGGCCCTGAGTTTACATGGGAACACGGGGATCAATTTCGAAAGAAATATCCACATCTCTTCATAAAGACCGCACCGTTGTCAAGTGCCGCGTCTTAAGCCTTGAGCACAAGGCTTATTTAACGGGGGAAGACTATAACACACCATGTTTTAGTGTCATTTACGGCGTTAATAAATCCACTATTTATTTTTAGTAGTGTACGCGTTTGCTTTTAAATCGTAATCGTTAAATTAAATCGCGTAAGCTAAAAATTATCATTCAATGTAAACAGGCATCAAACAATTAAATGTTTACATCAAGCAAGTGTTAAATAATTATTTTGAGGATAATTATTAACTTTGTATATTTTATTTTTATTGGTTACGTAAAGTGTTTACGTTTCGCGATAAAATACGTTTAGGCATTCCCGGAACTTTTCTACGCTTCAATAAATACCCACAATTATACCCAATACCCAAAGTTTACAAAATATCATTACATATTAGCCTATATGTCCGGATATACAAGGATGGATACCAAGAAAATATCTTGCAAAACACATTCCTAGAATTCATGGGATGATATCTCTTTTAGGGAACCAAAGACTCTTATCTTCCAAGTCTTGACCAAGACTTTCCTTATTTCTCTCAATGTGTCTCTTTGACTAGTCCTTATGATAGATAACACATGCAAGACTTGAGAATAACACACACACTCCATTTGATTAAGTAAAAAACACTCTCATTTCTCTCCCACCCTCTCCTAGCTCACGGCTCAACTTAAGCCACACAAACAAACCATACAAAATTTATTTACAACCTTTCCAAGTGTTCCTACAACATATCTAAGATATACCAAGAAGGTTTGAAGGTTTGGTTTAAGGTTTACAAGAGTTAAGCAAGCAAGATTCAAAATTAGGGTTTTGCTTGGAATTAGGGTTTTCAAGTGTTGAAAGCTAGGGTTTGTTTGCTAAACAAGGGTTTAGATCTTGTTGGTTATCACCATACTTCATATTAAGGTTACCTAAAAACCTTAATCTCTTTACATTTGTGATTTTATGTGTATATAATGGCTATGTAGTTAATCACCATCTAAGGAACTTATTCACTTGAAAAATGGATTTTTACACTTGTTTATAATTTGATAAACTTTTACATGTGATATATGGATGTTTATATCATGTTATAATGGATGTATAAGTAGTGTACATGTGTGGTTTATGTATAAAAAGTATATATAATCAAGTTACCTAAAAAGTGTATATATAAAAGTTCATGAATAAATAAGTATGTACACATTTTGATCTTGTGATTCTTGGACAATATATGGACAAATCATGGACTAGAGACCCTAAGGATGTAAGACATGTGATAATTAGTGTGATAATGGACTTGTAACAAAGTGGTTAAGCTAAAAAGTTATAAAACTAGTTTTAAACACATTTCATCAAATACTTCAAAACTTTCTGTTTTAATTCGAAATTAAAAGTATTTATTTTATATTTTTATAAAATACTACATCTCATTAGGATTCCAAAAAGGTAAGAAAATCGAAAATCCGCTTTATAACGAAGGAGATACGCTAATTTCAAGTTATACGTTAATTAAACGCGTTTATAAAAGAAATTTTATAAACACAAGTTACAAACTACTTCTGATATATAATATTGGTTATTTTTCTCAAATAGTACATATTTTTAGGATTCCAAAACATTAAGAATCGTAATTTTTGGATCAATAACGAAGGAGCTATGAATTACGCAAGTTTACGACAATAAATACTTTTATAAAACTATTTTTATAAAAGTTACTGTTCATCTCAGACATGAACATTTTGAAAACATCATTAATTTCATAAAAATTTTAATTACGAAGACGTGCACGAAAGAATCACTAAAAACGGAGTTAAAACGAATAAGATACGACATTTACGGGTTTTACGATAACTAAATCTATAAAAATAAATTAATAAACTGTCAAGAACTGTAAAAACCACTATTCATCAGGGTACTAAAAATATGAAAATGTAAGAATTTGATAACTTTTCTTAATACGAAAGCGTGGACATAAAAAACGTAAGAAACAGGCTTAAAACGATAAAGTTACGTCATTTTTACTATGGAAATATTTATAAACTTTTTACTTTATAAACATGATTTAAAAAATGCAATTAGATGGCAATGTAGTTATATAGAATTATATATGGTATTAGTTAATCAAAGTGCTTAGTACTTATACGATCTATAATTAATTAGGTTGCATTCGGCGTTTATCTAACGCATTCTCTGTGATATACTTGATATTCATTCACACAAGGTGAGTTCATAGCCCCATGTTTTACAATTACAATGATTTACAAGTTTTGGGGTGAGAAACATATGCATGTTTTTACAATTGGACGCAAGTGGACATTTTTATATTATGATTACGTGTTTGCCTAGGTAACAATACCCAATGAGCCCATTATCATGAGCTGGTTAATTACTGGATTGTAAGCGCGAATGTTATAAATAGATCTATTTGGGGGTGACGCCCCCGTTCGGGTGACTAGCTATCACCAGGAACGAACGTATACCATGTCGGATTTGGGATGTTCCGGGTTGAACATCATCAAGGGCAATGTAGGCAATTTTATATTGCAATTCATATATGTCGAGCTTCAGTATCATGAGCTTAGGGAAACGTAATGACATTTTTGTGATGTTTGCATTTGATGTATTATCACGGGGGAAATCTTGCGGTCCTACACTTATACATTTTACAAACCTATGAATTCACCAACATTATTGTTGACGTTTTAAAGCAATGTTTTTTAGGAGGTCAATAAGGCACGAGGTACAAGGGGATACATTGGTGGTTATAATTGGATGTCACATGCTTAAAGATTTGGTTGCATTACATTTTGGGGAAACATTTGTTATGAACTAAAATCTTTGTATAATTAACAATGAACAAGTTAAGCTTCGGGTTTTTTGTAACAAGCAATTTGCTAAATCAAATGTATCAGTTTTAAACGACTTTTAATGGTCGTTCTGTATATATCTTGTGCTATTGATCTATGAAGTACCAACCTCAAACCCATATTCCGCTGCGACCCAATTTGAGGGTGTTACAGGAAAGCAGATTAAAGAAGAAGTGTTCTCGAAGTTATGTGAAAGGCTCAAGATCAAACAAACATTCATTTTTGTATATCACCCCAAGTTAATTGGCTAACGGGGGTCACAAACAAAGAAATAGTCAAAGAAATGGAGAAAAGAGGATGGGTAGATGAACTCCCGCAAGTTCTTTGAGCCTATAAAACAAGCCCAAAAAGAAGCAACAAAGAAATCCCATTCAGCCTCACTTACGAAATGGAGGCAGTGCTGCCAGTAGAGATCAACATACCTACAAAAAGAACAAAGAAAGTTGATCCCACACAAAATGAAAAGGACTTGAGAATAAATTTAGAAAACATGGAAGAAAGAAGGGAAATAGCAGCAATAAGGGAAGCTGCGAACAAAAAGAAGCTCGAAAAATACTACAACAAAAAAGTGAGTGTTGGTTCTAGTTAACTTCTAATGATTGAATTCCTTAAGCTTGTATAAGGATTAGTTATGCTAGATAAATCTAACACAACTTTGTTTAAGAAACTTTGTTTGATAATACTAAAGATTATGCGGAATCTAATCTTTAATATAAGAAGAATTCTTCAGTAACACAAAACAATATAATTTCAACAATAAAAGCTCCAATATTATTATTACAAATAATACGAATACTCTCCTAGTATTAGGGTTACAAAACCTTGAAGCTATGAAAATTCTATATGATGAGAATGATGAGATACCTAAAACTCTATGCCCTAGGACCTCCTTTTATACACCAAGGAGTCCTAGTCGATTTATAATATATTACTAAAACTTAGATTATTCTTAAAGATCTATTCTATAAATAACAACCCTTATCTCATAACTAATCTTGATCTTCAAGCAATCTTTATCTTTCAGCAGCTGTAATCTTTCAGCAGCTGTAATCTTTCAGCAGTTGTAACTTTGTACCATCAGCATTAACTCTTAACAAGCAGTAGTAACTTTTACACCAACAACATTAACTGTGTACAAGCAGTAATAACTACTTAGAATATTTTTTTAATCTTCACCAGTGGTACTAACTTTACTCTAACAGTACTAACATATACTAGCAGTAGTAACTAGCAGTACTAATATACACTAGCAGTACTAAGTTACACTAGCAGTAGTAAACTAATAAACTAAAAGTTTTTTAGTAAAAAAACTTAAACTACTTAGCATATTTTTTATTAGAGTTAATGAACAACACTAAGTTTTACTTAGCAGCAGTAACACAAACCTTAGCAGCAGTAACCCCAAGATCATCATGAAGTCTTTTAATCCCAACAATCCTCCCCTAAACTTGATATTCTCCTTCAAAATCTTAAGTTTCTTCATTCAAAGCTTCATAATCACCAGAAGGATGCTTCCAAAAACTTCATTGATTCTTGAGTTGTTTTGTGATGAGCTTAAGAAGCTAATAACACATTTCATTCCAATGATCAGCTTGCAACTTCCTATTTAGCATATCTATGATTGTAGCAGGTGTAAGGGGATATCTCTTTTCTACCAGCATATGAATGTGTACATTTTGCTTCCTTAATGAATGTACTCCACATGAATCATATAGCTTCCAATCCAATACTCTATAATCCTGTTGATTCCTCCATACTTGATCTTCAACATGTGGATCAAACATTGTCTTTAGATCACCCCACAACACTCTCTCATAGCCCTCCTCTGGCCTTGTTGACCCATGATTAGCTTTTACCAATTTCCACAAGGTTTCCAAATCTTCCTTGTCAAATATTTTGAGCATATGACTAAAGACTAAGTACATCTTTGAACTTCCATCAGCCCTGATTATTTGGTAATAGGTCTTCTTCCCTTCTTTATGGATCTTATAGTCAACAATGCTTGGAGGCTTAGTTGCCAAAGGAATAGCATCAATTGATACTTCCTCTTTATCAGGAACAACTTCTATTAGTCTTTGAAGCTCTGCTGTTTCTTTATCCTCTTCTAATTTTTGCTTTTTAGAGCTTTCTTGTTCCAGCTCTTCTCTTGCTCTTTTAAAGCTTCCTTTTACTCTTGTCTCACTGCCTTCTGCTCTTACTTCAATGCCTTCCACCAATTCTGTATCCATATCTACAAATGTGTTTACCCTCTACATAACTTTGTCAAATAACTTCTGAATATCATCAAAGCTTTTATTCTTCAACTGATTATGCTTGTATCCATCATGCTTTTAAGATAAGTAGACATTGTATTTCTCTTTTGAGATTTAGTTGGTGGTTTGTTCCTCTCTTCTTGAGCTCTCATTGTTGCAAAGTGTTTCTTTCTTACTTCTAAGAGTTGTACAAACAACTTGGACTTCTCTTCAATACTCAACTTCTCTTGTTCTTCTGCCTGCATTTTTTTAGCCATTTGATAATCAGCATCTATCATTGCTTGAACTTTATCCCATGAAACAATGTTGGCTTCTTCTTCTCTTTGAACTTTTTCTCTGGCAAGCTTTTCTTCTTCTTCCTCTTTAGCTTGTAACTTGAAAGCAAGTTCTTCATCAAGACTGATTTGATCTTTCTTCTTCATTTTTACAGGTTCTTCTACCATAACCCCTTTGCCTTTGTCTTTTGATGGTAGTTGTTGAGGTATTGTTCTTGTTATAGATTCACCATGCTCTCCTATCACAACCTTTTTGACTTTGGGTTTTGCACTTATGATCTCTATTAAAGTCTGAGCAAGAGTCAAATCATCAGCAATTATAGTTTCAGTTGGACTGGCAGTACTACTCTCAACACTGGCAGTAGTAACTACTTCACCAGCAGTAGTAACTAGATTAGCAGAACTA
>BQNB010029641.1:0-14749 GCA_026074375.1 Tanacetum coccineum
CGTACACAACGTTGCTTATATCTATTTCCGACACTAAGCTAGATGTTGAGTTCTAATCTTAGCTAGAACCAATCTATCACAACACAACTTCATAATTTGTTCACTACTTCACAACTCCACTACACAACTTAGCTTCACACCTTGAACACAACTACACAACTTCTTCACACCTTCACAACTTCACTACACAACTTAGCTTCACACCTTGAACACAACTACAAATGATTTACAAGATATGGTGTGGATGCAATAAGATTGCAATGTATACTTGGGTTGTAATACTTCTTCAATTAATGATAGAAGTATTCTTCTTTTGCACTTGAAGAATTGAGCTTGGATCACTTAGAAACAAAGCTTTATGATTAAATGATCAAAGGATTTAGAGAGATGTGTGCTGTATGTGGGCTGTTTTGAGCAGAAAGAATGAGTGCAAAAGATGAGAAAATAGTGGGGAAAAGTCCAGTATTTATAGGACAAACTGGAGGAGCGTCAGTCTATGGGCGGTCCCCTTAAATAGGTGGGCGGTCCCCTTAAAATTAAGGGGGCCGCCCGTGTATTTAAGGGGGCCGCCCTAGACTAGGGGCTTCCCAGTTTGTCTTTTGTGTAGGGAGAATTTTCTGGAACTTTTCTAGCCGTTTTAGGTCCTAAAATTTGAATTTTAAATTGTTTATTTTGAATAAAACATATTTTTTTAATTGTAGAAAATGTTTTGTAATGTTTATAAAAATATTTACAACATTTTATAAAAGTGTGAGGTTGAATAAAAATTTTCTTTGATCATAAAATGCATTAAGCATTTATTTATTCATACCTTGAAGTGATATAAATTTCGAAATGAAAATTTACTACTAATTACTTGTTTACGTTTACTTTTACATTGAACGTTTTTATATTTTGTGATTATCAAAACGTAAAGATGTGAAAAATATTAGTAATGTTTTTAGGCATTATATTTTATCAACAGTTGGACTTTAAACCAATCCCTTTAACAGACTTTGTTATTCCATTAATATTCCATACACAACATAAGCAATACCAAATAAGCACAATAAGCCAAAATAAATAAGAAGAAAAGAGAGAAAGGGAAAAGGTAGAATATTAGATTAAGAGAGATAGATGGTGGATCTTTTACACATGTAAAAGCACACACACAAATGACCAACACCCTCTCCATGTGTGGAGAGGGTTCCTTTTATACCCTTAGCCTTCTAGTTGGCACATGGGCTTTCTAAATGGGTCGGGCTTGGCTTAACTTGGGCTTTAAACCCGAAACACGGACAACATTAGGTTACAATCCAAGCCCGTTAATACCCGACTAGCCTATTACATTACAAGACCTGATTTGACTTAATAATACTGATAACATTCTTGTTCGACTTAATATAATTAAGGCTAACAATCTCCCCCAATGTTGAGGTCTTCTTTGATCTCCCCAACGTTGAAGATATGACGTTTGAGCTTTGCCTTCTTTGGTCTTGTCTTAGTCTTTTCTTGTTTGTAATGGCTTTGTGCATTCATGCTTCGTGATCTTGATCTTGAGCCTTCATGTTTTGACTTTGAGTTCTTGAGATCTTTATCTTTTGACTTTGAGTTCTTGAGATCTTTATCTTGCATCATCTCCTTGACTTGAATCATCTTGATTTGACTTTCTTAATCAACTTGTGGAGTAATAAATTGGACTTCAAGTGGGGTAATTGAGTGAACAGGGTGAAGTAATGTCCATCTGATTCATTTTGCTTGAGTTGGAGGTGTGGAAAACTCTTGGAGGAGGAGATTTGTGTACACCCCCATTTTTACTAATATAGCAGCGGAACTTAATCTTGGGTAATTTACTTCATGATACGAACAATCATACTCATAGAAAAAAAACGACCAAAAAGAAACGTATATTCAAAAAGATATGTAATCATTTCATTCAAATTCAGATTTACAAAGGCAGGTCCCAAAATCTAGTTACATACAATGTGAATGATAACAAGTTTTAGCCATCTTCGAGTCCATGCCACTCCGTGCCGTATATTGCTCAATAACCTGAGATAAACATGCTAAAAAGTCAACACAAAGGTTGAGTGAAATTCATAGGTTTGATAAACAGTTTGAATACAAATCAAGTCATAGTGTAATAATTGTTTAAACACAATTATTAATGTAAAAATGATCGATCATATAAAAAGAAGAGAAAAAAAACGTACAAGACTACGAGTATTGGTAATTTGGCATTGTGGGAAATCAAGGCAATATCACTCTGATCTCATATTATTCTCTTCAATCTCTTCTATGTAAACTAATCATGTAATATTATCCCATGATTCATCTTTATTTTTTGATTTTTTTTGCTATCTTACTATTATATTTATGCTAGAAACTATCATGTTGCGTATTCATAACCGTCGGGTACCCAAAATAGAAAAAAGAAAAAAAATAAGAACAAGAATCTAATAAAGCCCGATTGGGTCTTTGGAATCGTTTGTTGTTAGACAAATAAAGAATAATAATAATGTTGAAGAAAATATTTAAAAGTAATAAAAATCCGTGGAAAGATGTTTTTCAAAAAATTAAGGATATTGAAGTTTTATTTAAGGAGTACGACGAGTCAAGAGAGGCGGAAAGGGTTAGAAATATTGAGTATAGATTGTAGTTTTTTTAGCAAATGTCGACTATGATTAAATAATTGATGAATTTGCTTCAAAAACAGCACGAAGACATCGATTTGGGTGATACATGCGTAGCTTGTAATTCAACGTTTATTTCCTTATATCGTAACATTTTACTGAATAAACTCACACACAGCTGAGGACAAAAACCGCCTAGCTCTATTTGCGACTACTGTTTCCAACCCATCAACAAAATCGTAGCGTGCTTTTTGTTCTACATAAGGGGGCATATTTTATTCGGCTCGCCCCGGGCATCAAAAATCTCAAGACCGACCCTAATTATACGAGATCGATAATCAAGGGAAATAATTAATTATTTCAAATTCTTACAATAATCAAAACAAACTTTGGTTTAATTAACTAAAAGCTACAATTTAATTCAGCAAGTACTGCATGCCTTGAGTCCTATTTATTTACCAGAGAACATATAAAGTGTGTCTGTTATTTCCATCTTGGATACATATTTCGTTGAATCCGATCCTGAAAATCACACAATTTAATGTAAGAAAAACTATTCACAATTAGAAAAAAAAGTTTCAGTTTACGTATAGTTACCTGTTATATTCAATGTTAATTCTCTCGGCATCCCTATTAGCAATTACAACGAATGCCTCTGGGGAAATATAACCTTGATTTGAAGCACATCCAGGACAAAGATTAACAACTGTAACATCAATGCTATTCCACACTGCACGTCTGTAGACCGCCGTTACTTGTATCTCACCCAGAGCTCACCCGTATCTAGTCCCACATAGCAGCTCCTTTGGCAAACACAAACCACTATTTGCTGCGCTAGAATCATAATCAATCACGGTCTATTGAAGGGGGATTGAGTCACCAAATCAGGGTAAATCATAATCTAACCAACTACGAACCAAAAGATGGCTTATCGATATCACTTCTGAAATCATTTAATCTCACTTTCCAAAAGTAAACTATGATCGCCTTATTGGCCTGGGTATCAGACATTATCCTCCTTGGGATAAGACCAATGTATGTTCTTATTTGAGCACCAATCAAGAACCCGTTTGCTTTCTTATGTGTTTTTAGGTTATCTTCTCTAGTGATAATCTTCATCAGTTTGATCCTCCTATCTCCTATTTATAGGAGAGTACTCAAGTCCTTGGTCAAAGAATTATGAGAGATTATAGGAGATATAATCTCATCCATAATGAGCCTTCTTGATTTCAAGAATTAGTGGTTACACGACCCATTAGTGTGGTCATTAAATGTGATTGTGACTTACCATAAGAAATGGTTAAATCATTTAGAAGTCATTAAATTCAATCTAGAGTGTTATTTTAGTGTCCTGAATCATCAGCTAGCCCTCTAAGGAGCACACCAGTTGATAGTTCAATACTGAAATAACCCACTAATAAGTTAACCCGTTGAGGATACTTCCTCTGATGAATTACTCCCTGATGGTATCCTTCAGCTTACGCTAAAGTCATCAGATTGATGAATATCCTTCAGTCCAGAGTTACTCACAGAAGAGTGAACTCACTAAAGAGTGAACTCACTAAAGTTCATTAGCGACATGAATTCCTTTTAACCACTATCAGAGTCAGGGTGTTCAGTGACCTTTAGGTGTACTCTCCGTACCTCCAGCCCCATTACCAGGTATGAACTGAACCCTACAATTGAACTAAATTTCCAACAATCCTCCCCAATTTAGTACAAATCCTTTGCATGAAAAATAAACATTAAACAATAAGTGCATAAATGAAATGTTCATGAGGATTGAATTTCTATCTTATTAATTACACGTTCAAATATTCGAGAATCAAGGTGTTCTAAGAATTGAACCCTTCAACCCATTTGAGTACCTGAAGGTAAATACACACAAGTTTTCAAACACTTA
Organism: Tanacetum coccineum; assembly: GCA_026074375.1. Taxonomy (NCBI): domain Eukaryota; kingdom Viridiplantae; phylum Streptophyta; class Magnoliopsida; order Asterales; family Asteraceae; genus Tanacetum; species Tanacetum coccineum. The sequence continues at coordinate 4,516 of BQNB010029641.1, forward strand.
AACGCTCTTGACACTATACAAGCCATGTGTCCATATCCAATTCATAAATGTTGTAAGTGCCAAAGTCTATGCTCCCTGAAGCGGCAAAACCTCAATATTTACATAGGTGGTTCCTCTTTATTCATGCTCCTGCTAAGCACTTTTTCAAAAAAATTAACCATTGAGAAGTTAACAACTTCATCCTTCTTTATCAGCAGGTTCCAAGCACAACCTTGGGATGATTTGTAAAACATGTGCTTCAGTCTTATGAATGTTTAGCTTTCCATATTGAACTCAGCTGTTAAGTTTCCTCAGTAGGGAGTTAGGTGTCCTAGCATTCAACGACTTAGTTGTACTTTAATCCTATCCCTTCACCAGACTTTATAACCAAGTCTTTAGCCAGTCCCTTCGTTAAGTGAACAACTAAGTTTTATTAAGACCTCACAAACTCTATAGATACCACCCCATTTGTGACCAGCTCATGAATCATGCTATGCCTGACACCTAGGTGTCTAGACTTCCCATTGTACATCTGGCTGTAAGCCTTTGCCAATGTAGCAGCACTATCACAGCAGATAAAAATAGGTGCTATAGGTTTGACCTACAGTGGTATCTCAATGAGCAAGTTTTTTAACCATTCAACTTCCTTACTAGCAGCTGCTAGAGCCACAAACTCATATTCCATTGTTAAACCAGTGATACAAGTTTGTTTCTTGGAAGCCCAAGAAATTGCACCACCACCAAGCAGGAATACCCAGCCACTTGTAGACGAATTTTCTTTAGCGTTGCTGATCCACCTTGCATTAGTGTAACCCTCCAACACTAAAGGATAACTAGTATATGTCAATCTATAGTCCATGGTTTTCTTCAACTACTTTAGTACTCGCTGAATTGCTTGCCATTGCTGATAACAGGATTACTAGTATACCTGCTCAGTTTACCCATAGCAAATGCAATGTCAGGCCTTGTACAAGTCAAGGCATACATTAAGCAGCCAATCACCCTAGAATACTCAAGTTGAGATATAGCCTGACCATTATTGAGCATCAGCTTCTCACTTGTATCCATAGGAGTACTAACTGGAGTGAAATGAAAGTAATTGAATTTATTCAATACCTTCTCAATATAATGAAACTGAGAAATTTCTATACTATTACTTTCATGTTCAATCCTTATACTCATGATAACATCAACCTCCCCCATGTCCTTCATAGAGAACCTTGATTATAAAAACTCCAGGTCAGGTCAACCTGAACTTGGTCAGTGCCAAAGATCAGTATATCATCAACATATATGCAAGTGATGACTCCTTTACCAGATTCATCAAATTTGCTATATACACATGTGTCAGCTTGGTTAAGTAAATAACCATTAGACAAAACCACTTCATCAAATTTTTGATGCCATTGCTTAGGTGCCTGCTTCAGTCCATAAAGAGACTTAATTAGTTTACACACCTTGTTTTCATTGCCAGGCATGATGAAGCCCTGAGGTTGATTCATATAGACCTCCTCTTCCAATTCACCATTCAAGAAAGTTATCTTCACATCCATCTGATGAATAATCAGACTATGAATTGATGCCATAGCAATCAACAATCTTATGGTACTGATACGTGTCACTGGAGCATAAGTATCAGAGTAGTCTATCCCTTACTTTTGTTTAAAGCCCTGAATGACCAGCCTTACCTTGAACTTTTCAACAGTTCCATCTACCTTTAGTTTTCTTTTAAAGATCTATTTACAACCCAGAGGTCTGCAACCTAGAGGTAGATCAGTCAACACCCAAGTGTTATTGCACATGATGGAATGCATCTCATCATTAATTGCTTCTTTCCAGAAAGCAACATCCTGGGACTCCATTGCATCATCAAATGTTTTGGGGTCATTCTCAACATTAAATCAATAGGAGTGTTGGTCAGAGACCTCATCCCTTGTTACTTTAATTAAGTATAATTAAAATTCAAGTCCAAAATCCTTTGGAGTCCTATGCCATTTGCTTTTTCTAAGTTTAGGCTCAGGTTGTTGAACAACCTCATAAGTGACCTTTTCAGGGACCATTAAACCACTAGAGTCTTCAGTCCCATTTACTACGGACCTCCGACTTGGTCTAGAGACTGATGAGAATCTATTCTCATCAAAGTTAGCATCCCTTGATTCAATTATGGAGTTAATTGAAACTGATTCATTAGATTCAATAACAAAGAACCTAAAAGCCTTAGAATGCTCAGCATATCTAACAAAGATGCATTCAATGCCTCTTTCACCCGAAGTTTTCAGCTTTAGATCAAGTAGTCTTACAACTGCCCTACAACCCTAAACCCTAAGGTAATTCAGGTTTGGTTTCTTTTTAGTCCAGAGTTCATAAGGGGTAATCCGATTCCTTTTATTGGGAACCCTATTTAATAAATAGCAAGCTGTTAACATAGCTTCACCTCAGAACCCTTGACTCAGCCCTGAATAGGATAACATGAAATTAACCATTTCTTTCAGTACCTTGTTTTTTTCCTTTCGGATATACCATTTTGTTGTGGAGTATAGGGGGCAGTCGTTTCATGGATAATACCAACAGACTGAAAATACATAGTATCCATGTACTCACCTCCCCTATCAGTCCTGAATCTTTTAATCAGAGACCCTTGTTGTAATTCAACCTTAGTTTTAAATACTTTGAATTTATGTAATGCTTCATCCTTTGAATGTAATAAATAAACATAATAAGACCTTGAAGCATCATCAATAAATGTCACAAAGAACTTTTTATTCCTCAATGAAGGAGTAGCATGCAGATCACACAGATCACTGTAGATCAGCTCCAAAACTTTAGTCTCACGTTTTACAATTTGAAATGGTTACTTAGTTATTTTGGTCAGCATGCAAGTCTTACACTTTTTAGTATCCATGTCAAAAGCTGGGATTAAACCATCCTTTGACATATCTTGCATCCTCTTAAAGTGGACATGGCCCAGTCTAGCATGCCATAGGATCGAATTATTCACTTTAGAGGTTGACATGAAGGCTGAACTAATATTATCAGAGACATTATCAAGCCTGAACATATGATTACTTTGTCACACCCCGACATAGGCGGAAACACGGGCATGCGACGAAGAATGATCAATCATAACACAAGATACATGATAGAAAAAACTAAAATGCATAATGAAAGGTGTCATGATGATCTTCCACCTCAAGTACAAACTTGAGTGAAGTCCCAACAAGAACACATCACATAGTCTCCACAAATACAACCAAATTCCCACGCAGGGGTCCATACTAGTCTTAAAACAACAATTGATTATCGATTTATTAACCCTTAGTGAATATATAAATATAAATAAATATAAATATATAAAAAGGATCAAAATCCACAAAATCAATGAAACCGGAAGTAGTATAGAATATTCCCGGGTCGTTTATCCCCAACGAAGAGTGAATTGGAAAGTCGAGAGTCGGTTTGAATAACAATGCTTGAATGGAAAAGATTTGGGTTTGATTTTCTAAAACTACGGGAAAAATAAAGCAAACTACACTAAAAACGAGAAAATTACGCAAATTATACTAAAAATAGAAACGGGAAGCTAAAACGACACACTAAAAACCCTAAATTTTCAAAATTAAGCCTAAATTGATTTTTTTACTTTTAATGGACTTAAATTGACTAAAAAGGAAGTTTAAAGAAAACTAGAACGAAAACGGAGTTAAATTGAGCTAGAAAATTGGAAAAACGAGCACGGGAACGAATCCCGCTCTTTAAAAAACGAAATTTTGCAAAAATGACCCTACGAAAGTTTTTCTATTTTTCCAAAGTGTAATATGATAAAAGAAAATTTTCTAAAAAAGAAAAATATTTTTTTTGATTTTTATTTAATTTTTAATGATTAAAAAACTGTTTTAAAGAAAATAAATGATAAAAAATAGTAAACAATATTGGAAAAATGTGAAAAAAATACAGAAAAATAGATTAAGGTAAGCTGGTTCTATGAAAAATAAGAGCTAGAAAAGTGGGCTTATAAATAAGCCGAAATAAGCTGAAAAAAGCTTATGGGCTTAATGGGCTAAAAGGCCTATATAAATTAAATTGTGCAACTCACTTACAGGATGTTCTGATTGTAGCATACGGTAGTGCCGTGTATATAATATGTTGGTTGATGGGGTTGAGGTCCCAAGTTCGAGCCCTGCTCACTTGGGGCCTCCCCTAATCTCAACATTTTTGTTTCTCATTTTTTTTACAATCTTTTTAAATAATCTGAAAATAAGCAACTTTAAAAAAGACAAAAAAAAATTTGAATAACAAATAAGCACGAAATAAGCTAAATAAGATGGCAATTTGCTAAATTTACTCTAAGACTACAAAATGCTTAACTGTTAACTAAGTAAGGGGCAAATAAGCTGAGCTAATCAAGGATAAGCAAAAACATATAGTTCTCTAATCCCAATAAGCCAATGCAACCAAAAATAAGCAAGGAAAATAAGCTAGAACAGGCATAAAAGCTAGAAATGGTAAAAACACTTAAAATTTTATACTAAGAAGCAAATAAGCTCAAATAAGCTTAAGACAAATCCAAGTAAGCTAGAACAAGCTTAAACTAACCTAATAAGCAAAGACAAACCAAAATAAGCTAACACCCACAGACAGATAAGCCATAAAAGGCAAATAAGCTATAAGCACAAGATTGGCAGACAAACAGGCCAAAGGGGCACCTTTAGGGCTTATTTTTAAGCCCTTAAAGTGGTTTTTGGCTTTCTGGCTTATAGGAGCTTAAAGAGTAGCTTATAGGCTTCCTAAAAAATTAATAAGATTAAAACTTGAAGCAAAAATAGGCACTAAAAAGAAGGGCTGAAAAGGGGCTTTTGCACCAGGGCACCTAGTTGACAGTTTTAAAGGGACAAAAAGTAGGCTTATAAATAAGCCACCAAATAAGCTTAAAATGAAAAGTTAGCTAAAAACAGATGGAGTATAGCCCCTAGTGAGCTTATGCACCAAAAATTAGAAGCTAGAAACAAGATTTAAGATCTGATATCTAGGAATGAAAAGAGGGGTTTTAAAACTAAAGAAATTGACTAAATGAGTTTGACAGATTTTAGAAAAGGCACAAGGTAAACTTAGAAAACACTACACCACTGTATTATAACACCCAAATGAACATAAAAACAAGACTCAAAACAGACTTAAACACAAAATCAAATAAGCAATGTACCAACTGTTATATCACCACAGTTTGAACACACCCTTTAGAAAAACTTGAAAACTAATTTTTAGAACTAAAAACCTTGAAAAATTGCTTAACTACTACTTAAAAAAGCTGGCCAAAAGTGGCCAATTGACCCACTTGGTTTTTAAACTCAAATTGACCCGTTATCACCCTTGACCCAAACACCCTTTTAATTTTTGAAAGCTAAGTTTTAAACTGAATAAAAAGGATTTGAGTTAAGAGATTTGAAAACAGATAAGTACAAACAAATATTGAGCAAGAATAAGCTAGAAACACACAAGAATAAGCACTATAATAAGCAGTATGAAATAAGCAGTTTTCAAGCAACTTTGGCAGTTTTCAACAACAACTCAAACAAAAAGCATGACATCCAAAAAGCAAGCATAAATAAGCATGAGATAAACATAAATAAGCAACTAGAAGCAATAATAAGCAGAAATAAGCTATGCTACAGTAACAAAATTTTAAAAAGTGCACTTACCAAACCCTTGCTCTAAACAGGGTTAAATAAAGAGTCTACAAGCATAAAACAAGCTAGTGAGAGTCCATAAGCCCATCCCTTTTTGGCTTATCATCCAATTTTTGCTGAGGTAATTTGAGGGAGAAATTTTTTTGATTTTTCTTAACAGTTTATCTATTGAGTCATTTTTTTTGTTAAACAGGTTACAAAGTAGCTTAAATAAGAGCTTATATTAGCTTATGAAACATAAGTGAACACTTGAAGAGAATAAGAACTTAAAACAGATTTTAAGAAACTTTAAATTTCATTAACTTGAGAACATTACAAGGAAAATTAAAAACTAAATTTGCTGGATTAAACTAACTAGGTGAAAACTAAGTTAAAAAAAACTAGATAGCCCAATGGCTTACAAGACACCCTATTATATAGAAACGACCTAGTGCTTGCCCTCTCTTCAATCTTTGTCTTCTTCTAGTTGTGTTTCTTTGCTGAGACAGAAACACAAGTGTGTTTGTTGTGTGAGAGTGAGCACAAATCAATCTTGGCCATCAAAGTTTCTTGGAGCCCAATCCGAGTAATCATAGCCATTCTTTTTCATATCGAATAGGATGAGGGAGGATTGCCATGGTGTCATTTGTCCCTTTGTGAGGTGGGGGTGAGTTTTAATGAGGTTTTGGCTAGGGGTGAACAGTGGTCGAGGAGGGGGGACAGGGAAGCGTGAATAGTGGTAAGGTTTGTTTGGGCAGGAAATTTGGTTTTGGGTATAACAGGGTAAGGTTTGTAGATTTGGCACAAAAGGTCCCTGAGGGTGTTAGGTTTTGTTGCAAATTTGGTCCCTTATGGTATAATAGGTTTAGGGTTTAGGAAGAATTAGCCCCCCAAAGTTATTAGGGCTATTACATGCATGGTCCTTTTGTTATATAACTTTAGGGGTTTGGCAGAAATGGCCCCCTAAAGTTATATATGGCATAATTTTAACTTTAGTCCTTGTAGTATTTAACCTTGTTATACAACTTTAGGATTTGGCAAATTTGGTCCCTAAAGTTGTATTTTCTTTGACTTGATGATTTTTTGGCTTTGAAATTATCGGGGTTGACTTTTTGACTTTTGTTGACTTTGGCTTTTCCACGCTTTTCAGTTCCGTGCTCGGTTTTGTCTGTTTTTGCTTGATTTTTCGTCCTTTTGTCGGATATCCGTTTCTTGCACAATATAAGTGAAAACATACAAATACAATGTATTTTTGGTACGTTTTGGGTCATTTAAGTCCGATTTTAATGGTGAAATGTATGTGTAATTAAACGCATACCAACAATCCTCAAATACTTAAGTTTAACATAAAATCTAACACTAACTCTCTTAGAACGCGATCCATACAGGAAGCTCTTTTGGTCTGCTAAAGCTTGCAACACAACTTCACTAATCATTTTCAACACCTGAAAATGATACTCGAAAAGGTCAACAAATATGTTGGTGAGCTCGTAGGTTTGAAGAAAACCCAGTCGTTGTGCCAATATTTCAAATAGTGGACAATTATGCAATATGACAGTGAATACATGCAACACATTTCATTTTAAACATAGCAACTCCATGGTATCAAATCATATCCATATGGACTATTGCCACGTAATGTCTTTAATTCTCAATTCATACGCACCTAAAGCCTACCAGCTGGAGCTATATATAGGGCGGCACAACACATATCATTTCAAACCATAGCTAGTACATGCTATAAACGATCTACACGGAAAGTTTCGCATATCATATTCAACCAAAACTCATGTCATTCACATAGCAGTCATAAGCACATAACATTGTCCCAAAAACAAATCAACTTTTGCATAGTTCAGAAAATTAGTTCAAAACACATTTGAGTATTATTTTACCCTAACAGAAAAGATTTAAAAAGTAGGGCTACGATTACTCACCTTAACAAGGTGATAGACAGCAAGATCAAACAAGCAAATGCAACGACGTCCGAGCACGACCTATTCCAATTAATGTCCATTTCAGATATACATTTTCAAAAGATGTTTTCTAAGTTGATGCTTAGAGGTCATATGCGTTGTACGGTTACCCTTAACGTTATTAGTGGTGTGATGGTTGACGACTTAGATCAAAATAACATACTTCAATTCATACTTTAGGATAATATACTTATACTATTTAAGTAAAAACAGATAAGTAACACTTTTCCTTAATTTACCACTTTTCGACAAAATACCAAATTCATATCTCGTAACATTCACCAAAACGTATTTCTCAAACAACTTTCAACATCATTACAAAAGTATGTTTCACTTTCCAAAAGTTCGTCAAAACCCTTAAAATGACTAGCTTCCACTTACTAGGCCTTAAGGCCCAATAAAGGTCCATTAAGTTATTCGTAGATATAAAATACGTTTTAGGCCCAATACTAAAGCCCAATAGTAATTATAAGCCCAAATTATAGTTACCAAAATAATCTGGACCACAATAAGCCCACAATAAGCCACAGTTTATTGGGCCTTTTGGGTCGTGAGCTCATAAGCCCTAAACAATGCAAAATAAGCGTTTAAGAAAGTTAACAAACTACGTAGTACATTTGGTTATCACTATAAGCTATCAAAATAGTCCACAAAAATACGACATAAGAGGTAAGTAACTATTGGGTTTTAAGAGACTTCAAGATGATTCTTAGAGTTACTACTGCTCAGGTATATATTAGTGTTGTCAAGCATAACTTAGTGCTGCGGGTAATACTAATAAAAATTATGCTAAGTAGTTAGTACTAGTAGTATAAAAGTTACTACTGCTAGTTACTACTGTTAGTATAATTAGTACTGTTAGTATAAAGTTACTGCTGCTAGTAGAAGTTAAGACTGCTCAGAGATGAAGACTGAAAATATACTAAGTAGTTACTACTGCTAGTACAAAAGTTAGTACTGCTAGTGTATGTTAGTACTGCTAAAGTAAATTTCTAAGTAGTTGATGCTGCTTGTGCTCAGTTACAACTGCTGAGTGATTACTACTACTAGAAGGATTATGCTGACAGAGAAGGGATAAAGATTGATTAGAGAACAAGAATACTTACGAAGATAAGTATTAGTTATTTGTAAAGAAGATATGTATAACTTATTCGTTTAAGAGATTACGTTTGTTTATAGAAAAGATCTTGATAAGTTAGGAAAGTATTGTAAGCCTTGTAGGACTCCTTGGTGTATAAAAGGAGATCCTAGGGCATAATGTTAGGTATACATCTTTGATATTTGTAGCTTCAAGGTTTTGTAAACCCTAACACTATTAAGAGTGTTCGTTTTATATTAAGGCTGAAAGTTTGGTAATCTGTCTTGTTATTGATTTTGTTACTGTTTTATTAGAATTCTTCTTAGTATCATTGACTAGATTCCGTATAGTCTTTGAAATTCATAATCAAAGTTTCTACTATAGTTGTCTTGAATTTATTCAATACAACTAAGCTTCTTACAAGTTAAGCAAGATCTATTCAAGTAGGATCAACAGATTCCATTAGATAGTTGGGCAAGTGGACTACTAGTGTATAAATTACCATTAAGCAGTAAGTGGGTAAAGTCTCTATGATCTAGGGTTTAACAAGATCACCATTGCTTTAATCCCTAAGATAGATTATAATCATGTAATAATGATGCTTTATGCGGATGCTTTAATTGTGACATAATTAATGTGTCTAGGTCTTAGGATGACACTACTACATAAAAGGTTATAAACACCCCCCCCCCAAAGATCGGTTATGTAAAACCCTATCTCTGTGACAAAAAACTGGTGGGAAGGGAATTAATAGAAATAGGTTTTCTTGAAAAAAAAACAGTTTTCATAATAGAAATCGTATAAAAATTGGTTTTTTAGGGTACAAACCACTCTTTTTACAGAATAAAAGACACCGGTGTGTATGTCTCTATGTGTTTATGTTATAGACATCATTTTTTATAAAAACTGGTCTTTTTACACAATCAAAGACACTGGTGAAGTGTAAATGGGTCAATAACATGAGTGGCTTGGTTTTTACTTAAATTTAACTTAATTTTAGGCACTAAATCTAAAAATTTCAAATCCCGCTCAAGTCTCCCACCTACTCGCGCCCCTTTTTCCAAAATCAAAACCTTATCAATTTTCCCCACTTCCTGTAGCCCCCTCTTAGTTTTTCCATTCACAGATACACGACTTTTTCCCTCTTATTTGTTTCAAATATTTTTGTTGGATTTCATCTCCAACACGGCCACACCTCTTCTGGTCATTATAACAACACTTCCCACACTCTGGACATATATCCCCTTTAATAGAGCCTAATTTTTGTAAAAAATAGGCTCTAAAGAGATTTTGCCCTTTTTAAAATGGCATAGAGCCATGTTTTCCCACCAAGAATCGGGCTTTATGTAATAACTCTTAGAGCCCCATTTTTTATTTCAAAACCGGGCTCTATTCTTATCATAGAGCCATGTTTTCACTAGAAACACCGGCTTTATGGCAAAACTGTTAAAGCCATGTTCCCTTATACAAAACAGGCTCTATTCCCACCTCAAACTTTCATTCCTCAAAATACTTGGGCGGTTCACAAAATAACATCA
>BQNB010029641.1:15473-55580 GCA_026074375.1 Tanacetum coccineum
TTAAGAGCTTTGTCTACAAGCTCCAGCTTATCAAAGATAAGCTGGTAATGTCCATAAGCACATCCTTTGTTTGCTTATCATCCAAAAAAGTAAGCTATATTGAAAGCTTTTAAAACACAATTAAGCACTGGTTAATAACTTGAGAACTTGGAATTCAACAATTGGATTTTAACATAAAAAAACCTCATTGCTTCATTAATTCTTAAAAACAATACAAAGCTGAAAGAACAGTTGCAATAAGCTTTTAAAAGACTAAAATGACTTAATTTAAATTACAATTAAAAAACTATCAGCTAGAATTTTCTTTTTGGCTTACAAAAGGGTCCTATTTATACTAGTTTCTTCATCCTTGGTCTTCCAGGTTGTGTTTCTTTTGTGAGACAAAAACCACAATGTGTTTGTTGTGTGAGAGCATTCTTAGACCAAATCCCAGCCCTTAATCTTTTTCCAAGTCATCTCCATCATTGAAATTTGTTGATTATTGAAAAAGTTGAGGATTGCCAGCATGTAAAGTGGTTTAGGGGTTTAGTGGAGGTGAGGGGAATGTTTTATCCAGGGTTTTGATGAAGGTTCAGGGTAAAAGGTGGGAAAGAAACCCGTGAGTGAAAATGGGGCTTTGAGCTTTTGGAGGGAAAAGGGTTATATCTGGGTTGGGGGTGACAGGGTAAAACTTTGTAGACTTGGCAATTTAGGTCCCTCAACCATGATATCTTTATTGCAAATTTCGTCCTTGTGGTGTGTGATAGTTAGCCAGTTGGCAGAACACACCCCTCAACTCATATGACTTTTTCGCAAACTCAGTCCTTGTGATAATACAAGTATGAGACATTGGCAGATTAAGCCCCTTTGGTTGCATTTTCCAATAATGTCAGGATAAGTCCCCTTCTTTTATCCTATGCAAAATAACTTTGGGAATTGGCAAGTTTGGCCCCTCAAGTTATATTTCTTCTGATTTTGACTTCCTCTTGACTTTGACTTTGTCGGGGTTGACTTTGACTTTGACTGTTTGACTTTTCTGTTGACTTTTTGACTTGATTGACTTTTTGGCTTCGATTTGGCTTCGTCTTTTCACACTTTTCCATTCCGTGCCCAGTTTTGTCGTTTTTGGCTTTGTTTTTCGTCCTTTTGTGAATATCCATTTCCTGCACAACACAAATGCAAAACAAACATATCTTTGGCAATTTTTGTCTATTTTTAATCATTTAAGCTCGTTTTATTGGATATAAAATATGTATAATTAAGCACATATTAGGCTGCTTTTGCAGTTTCTACAGTGGAGAAGATTTATGCACATGAGTCATTGACTTTTAATAATACAGTTGCTTGTGAGGTAGTTTCCAAGTGTAAGGCTGGATTGAAAGATGATATGGATGCTCGATATGTGTATGTGCTCAGCAACGGTTGCATGAAAAGAAGTGACGACAGCCACGACTATTACTGGGAGTATGCATCAGGTATGTTCATACATCTATTTCTCTATATAGATTGTATGGTTTTTTCTTGCGGATGCAAGGCTGAGATATGAGTTACCAAGGCTTTGCTAGTTAAAGCAAAAGGAGATATACTTGGTTTGAAGATCATCAGGGATCAGAGTGATAATACTCTGAGGGTGTCACAATTCAGGATTCACAACAAAAAGTTAGTACATACTTTGTTGAAGGGGCACTCCACACTGTCGTTGAAGGATAGTCTATCAGGGGATTGTGATGTGAAAGAGAATGGTAAGCGGTCATATATATATGCAGTTGAAATCCAGGAGTATCAGGTGGTCTGTATGAGACCTAACATAGCATCGGTCGGAGTGGATATGTTGGATGGGTTTGATCGTCGTTTACAGACAAACGTACAGGTTTTTGTGGATTTTGACTACGCCATAGGAAGATCGATCACTGTCATGAGGAGATCAATCACAGGGTACGGGTTGATGATACTAGGATGTGCAGGAAGATTGAAAGCTAATTTGCAGTACATGGAGGCTTTGTCAACAACTAAAGCGGGATATATGACGTTTACTGAGGCTTGGAAGAAGGAAATATGGCTAAGGGGACTCTTGACTGATTTAGGATATGAGCTAAGGTTAGTAGCAGGTATTGCTACTGGTGCCTTGGTAAAAGGTTGTTCCCGGTCAGAGGTTCCAACACAGGTCAAAGTTGCTGCGTATCGGTATTGACTAATAGTGATACTAAGGTGGAAATTGTTAGATGTAGTTTCACTTTAGTCAATAGGTTAAGGGGTTTAGTGTAAAGTTAGCTCTAATTATAGCCATATTAAGGTAGTTGGGTTTCTCTATGGCCCAAGCCCATCCTCTCCCTCATCTCTATAAAAGGAGGTGAGGGGGGAGGGGTTTTGTATACTTTATTCTTCTAACCTGTTGTTCTCTCCCTTCATCTTTATAAAAGGAGGTGAGGGGAGGAAAAATGTTTTGTACTTCATTCTTTCCTTACTTAATAAACATATAATATTGAGGGTTATATTCTTGTGCATCTTTTCCTTTTTCTGTCATACATAATTTGTTGGGTTGTGTTCGTCTTCAAGATCGGATTTATTCCGCACTAGTAACCAGGTTGTAGGGTGTCGAATCCTATAGTAAATTAATTATTGATCATTTTAATTTGTAGAGTATGGTATTGGGAGCGAAATGACAAGTAGTGGGGATGTCTACAGTTATGGAATATTATTATATTACTAGAGGTGATGACAGGGAAAAGCCAACACGCGACATGTTTAACGATGGTCTTAGCCTTCATAAATTTGCTTACATGGCGTTACCAGATCATTCAATAGACGTTATTGATGATGATGCAATTGTGTTGCAAACTACGGAAGCTAATGCAAAGAAAGTGGAAGAATGTTTGGTTGCAACTATCAAGATCGGAGTATCATGCTCTGTGGATTCCCCACAACAACGAATGAAAATAGAAATCGTTGTCATTGAATTGCAGCGTATTCTCAATGTGCTTCAACATCTATGAGGTAATCTGATATCCTTTTTTGTAGAATGTGATTTTACATGAGTTGGTCAATAAATCATCACTAGCATGGTTTTAATTTTGAACTCTTTCAGGTCTATCATCAAGCTTGTATTGTGAAGTTAGGAGTAACTTCAACAAGAAGCAGTGCATATGGTAGTTAAATAAACGTTTAAGTTGTCAAACATGTTTGTAAGTGTGGTTTAATTTTCTTGTTGCATAAGTGTAAGAGACGTAAGAGTATGTTTCCTTTCCTGGTTGCGTATCATGTGTCGAACATGTTTATGATCAACTGTGGTTTAATTTCCCTCAATTCAGTTTTTGGGGTTGAATTCTACTTAAGTTTTGAAATAATAAAGGAACTGATATTATATTAACATATTTACTATTTAGTGTGTGAGTTGATATTAATAGTTTCTTATATTTGTGATGTTTACCAAATATACGAGTGTTTTTTTGTGAAAAGGTAAAATATATTAATAACCAAAACTTTGAACAAGTTACATTGTGTTTTACCAAAACTTGCTCAGGCTGCATAAAGCTGTATGTTAGTGGCCATAGTGTTATGGTATGAGGCTTGTTGTATGTTACATCCACATTGCATATTGATAAATTATTAGCGAGCAGTTACTATATTTTTTTACATAATGCTTTATTGTTGTGAATGAGTGAGTGTGTCCATCTTTTTTGATCATGGTTGCATGAGCAAGTCAGATAGCAGAGCAATGTGATTTTGGGAATGATATTCAAAGATATGCGTTTCGCGAAATTATACCGTGAATACTTTCACCGTTATAAAGGTAAAAATTTGAATCATTTACCCAAAAAAATAATTAGAATCGTTTGTCTAAGAACGGGCTGTTTTGTGCTATTTTTAGTTTTTATTTTTGATGGGTTGAATTAGTCGTGTGCTTCAGGCTTAAAGAGGTCCAGAGTTGTATTCTCTTTTATCACAATGTTACATTTTTCTCAATTTTACTTAATACATTGATTAGTTTTATATATGCGGGTAACCCAAAAATTTCAAAACAAGATTGTTTGTCTACAAAAATACTTTGAAACATAACCAAGGATCTCGTGGTTTGAAAAAAAAAGTTAGTATCATCTCCATCTTCAAACGCAGTGTAAAAAAATTCTTGCTCTTTCAAAATCGAGAGTAAATAAGATTCGCATAGAATGTATTTCAATATGAAACCCAAGTAGAAATAGAAATGTGCAGCCTTTTTTTCAAGCTCATATAGTAGTATATGTTATTGAAAATGACTTAAGCAAAAAAAACCTAATAGTATTAATAGATTTGATATAAAATGCAACAAGAACAACAACACCCACTCCATAAAAAACATGAACACAAACCCATATAACATAACCCACCTTCCATTTTAACAAAAAATCAACCTAAATGTGTAACATTTATTAAAAAATGACCTGATTGGTTGAGGGTTTTCAGTCATGTACGCATTTAATCGCACACAAAACACAACAACTTAATTGGCGGATTATTGCTTTTACTTCAGCAAGTTATATGAATGTGCTTGATCGTAATTATACAATGCAACATTTTTGACGTTAATTAATTGCTTCTACTATATATGGAAGTTCTGTACCAAAATGCATGATTGAATGTTTACAAGTTGCATCCTCAAAGTAGTGAGGTACAGCCAAAAGGAAGGCATCAAGTTAATTGCTTACATCTTGGACCATTATCCCTTAAATTATATTATAGGTGATGTTATTTGGATAGCATGATTAAAGTTATAATGGACTATAAGTTTAGTCTTCCCCCTCCCAAGTTTTCTGCATAAGACTTAGTGCATTAGAATTATATTAGTGGATGCAATATAAGTGGAGTCTCCCAAGTTTTCTTCAATATAAGTCTAGTCTTCCCACTCCCAAGTTTTCTTCAAAGTCTTTTATATATGATTGTGCATAGAACTTACTAGTTATTACTAGTCAAGCAATTAGTGGATGATTAAAGTTATAATACAAAAGAAGTGCAGTCTCCCCTACCCCAACTCTTCTTTATACATAGAAATTAATTATTATCCATCAAATTTTTTTGCTCAAGTTGAGGATAAAAGGCGGATGCTTATTCTTATGATTTAAGCTAATCTCTTAAAATGAAGTCACCACAAGCAATAATTTACTTATCATCTTTCCCTCGTATTTCTTTTCTCAATTATGGTCTGGCGATTATTTGTCTTACTTCCGCCATCCATGCTTCCTATGGTGGTAATGTGACTGATTATCACGCGTTGTTGTCATTTAAGTCAAAGATCACCCAAGATCCATACAAAATTCTAACCTCTTGGAACCATTCCTTTCATTTCTGAGACTGGAGTGGTATTTCATGTGGAAAGAGACATAAACGAGTGACTGTTTTACGACTGTTTTCGGAAGGCTTAGAAGGCCCGTTGTCTCCTCACGTTGGAAACCTCAGCTTCCTCCGTGAGCTTGATCTCGGGATCAACAACTTTCAAGGAATCATTCCTGATGAACTTGGTCGTCTATCTAGGCTCCATTTTCTTTATCTTGATAATAACAACTTCAGTGGAGTCCTTCCTATGAACTTGTCTGGTTTTTCTAACCTCAAAGAGCTTTGGCTTGCTCGAAATAATCTAGTTGGAAGCATACCCAAGGAAATGAGTTTACTCTCAAAACTTGCTCGTTTTTCAATAGCCTACAATAAGATAACAGGTGGAATCCCACCTTTCTTGGGGAATATCACATCAATGGAAGTGTTCTCTGCTACAATGAACCCGTTTGGTGGGACCATTCCAGATGCCTTGGGTCTTTGGAAAAATTTGACGGTATTTTATTGTCATGACTGCAACTTATATGGAAGCATCCCTCATTCCATTTTCAACCTCTCAATCCTAGTTAATATTTCCTTATCTGAAAATCAGCTCAGAGGTAGTCTTCCTTCAGAAATTGGTAATCAGCTCCCAAATCTCGAGCTCCTTCAGTTAAGGGATAACGAACTGATCGGAGTTCTTCCACCTTCAATTTCTAATTGTTCTAAATTAAGATATCTTGAAATGAGTAACAACAATTTTAGTGGGAAGTTGACAATCGATTTTTCAAAACAAAGAGATATTAGTTTTATTTCCTTACATTCTATTAACTTCCATGGACGCGGAGAAGGTGATGACTTGAGGTTTATTGATTCTTTAAAAAACTGCACTAGATTAAAATTTTTGGAACTTGCTAATTGCAACTTTATTGGGGTGTTTCCGATATCAATAGGTAATCTTTCTGATCAACTCAACTATCTAAGTTTAGGAGAAAATCAATTATTTGGAAGCCTCCCTTTAAGTATAGGTAGTCTAGTTGGCTTGACCACTTTACTTTTAGAAACTAATCAATTCAAAGGAAAAGTTCCCACTACCATTGGTAAACTACAAAAGCTACAACTTCTTAGTTTAAGTAGCAATCAATTTTCAGGGCCTATCCCTGATGCCATTGGGAACTTATCATTGTTGACTGCACTTTACTTATATTCCAACGAATTAGAAGGCCATATTCCATCAAGCCTTGGGAATTGTAAAGAACTTAATTTGTTAAACCTTGCGGACAACAGGCTCAGTGGTAAATTACCATGGCAACTTCTTAAACTTCCATCATTAACTATTTCATTAAATCTTTCTCAAAACAGCCTCTCTGATTCAATTCCATCACAGATTAAAGATCTCAAGATGTTGAGTGAGCTTGATTTATCTTATAATAATTTGACAGGAACCATTACTAGTAGCCTTGGTGAGTGCATTAGCCTTAGAGTGTTATACCTTAATGGCAACATATTTCAAGGCATTATACCGTCTTCATTAAGTTCATTGAGAGGATTGGAGGTACTCGACATATCTCAAAATAATTTATCAGGCAAAATTCCCCAATTCTTAGACAAATGGAAACTCTTAGATTATTTGAACCTATCCTTTAATGATTTTGAGGGTGAAGTACTGATTGAAGGAGTGTTTGCAAATGTGAGTGCATTTTCGGTTGGGTTAATGGCATATAATAGCAACGTACTTTCCCATTTGAGCCATTATCAGATATGAACTCCAAAAAGTCTCACAATACCCATCGAACTTTATATGAACCGATCTGATATCAGCAACTTGACCATTTTTTCTTACAAAATTCACGTCATGTGACACATGTACATGTCATGTCACTTCTTTTAGAGCGTTAGGTTCCATGTCAGCCCCTAATACACACCGTTAGGTTGTCTTCCCTAATAAAAACACATATAACCCTAACACTAACGCATACAACCTAACGGTGTGTATTAGGGGCTGACATGGAACCTAACGCTCTAAAAGAAGGGATATGACATGTACATGTATCTCATGACGTGAATTTTGTAAGAAAAATTGGTCAAGTTGCTAATATTGGATCAGTTCATATAAAGTTCGATGGGTATTGTGAGACTTTTTGGAGTTCATATCTGATAATGGGTCAAATGAGAAAGTACGTTGCTATTATATGCCATTAACCCTTTTCGGTTTTGGGAAATAGTAAGCTTTGTGGTGGTTTGGTTACACTTGAGTTACCCAAATGCAAGGAAAAGGGTAGTAAGAAAAAAAGGTTTCCTTTCTTCATATTTGTCATTGTGATTGCCCCAACGTTGCTGATCGTATTATGTTGTGTGTATTTTTTGTGCAAGAATAAATGCAACAGTCAACCATCTCAATCTTCTGGAAATGAACGGTTCTTTAAAGTTTCATACAATGAGCTTCTCAAGGCTACTGATGGCTTCTCTGCAGAAAATTTGATTGGCGAGGGTGGGTTCAGCTCTGTTTATAAAGGAATCCTCGATTACGATGATGGTAGATTCGTTGCGGTCAAAGTTCTACATCTTCAAAATCGAGGAGCCCACGAAGGTTTTCTAGCAGAATGTGAAGCATGGTGGAATATTCGGCACCGTAATCTGTTGAAGATTATAACTTCATGTTCAAGTGTTGATTTTCAACGCAACAATTTCAAAGCTTTGGTTTACGAGTATATGCCCAATGGAAGTGTACACGATTGGCTTCATTCAAATGTGAATATATCGAAACTCAACCTTCGTCAAAGAATAAATATTCTTAGGGATGTTGCAACTGCACTCGATTATCTTCACAATCACTGCCAAACGACGATAGTTCACGGTGATTTGAAGCCTAGCAACATTCTACTTGACGCTGATATGGTGGCTCATGTTGGAGACTTTGGTTTAGCTCGACTACTTGGAACAGACTTAAACCAAAACAACTCAAGCGGGGTTAAAGGAACAATTGGTTATGCACCTCCTGGTAATTCTACTTTTATTCCATGATGCTTATATTTACATACAGGTTACAGTTTGTAAATTAATTAACTATTTTTAATTTGCAGAGTATGGGCTCGGGAGCGAGATGTCAAGTATTGGTGATGTCTACAGTTTTGGAATATTATTTCTAGAGGTGATGACCGGGAAAAAGCCAACAGATGACATGTTTAATGATGGTCTTAGCCTTCATAAATTTGCTAACATGGCATTACCAGATCATGTAATAGATGTTATTGATGATGATGCAATTGTGTTGCAAAGGACGGAAGCTAATGCAAAGAAAGTGGAAGAATGCATGGCTGCAACTATTAAGATCGGAGTATCATGCTCTGTGGATTCCCCACCACAACGGATGAAAATCGAAATTGTGGTCAATGAGTTGCAGCGTATTCTCGAAGTGTTTCAAAATATACAAGGTACTTTGTTCTCTCCTTTTGCAGAATATGATTTTACATGAGTCTGTTACTAAATCATCACTAACTTGGATTTATTTATAAAGGCTTTCAGGTCTAATACCAAACTTGGTGAAATTTAAAAGTAACTGCAACAAATAAGGAGCATTGCATGTCGTAGTTATATAAAGGTTACTTTGTCAAAAATGTTTGCAAGTGTGTTTTAATTTTTTGTTGCTTAAGAACTGTAAGAGACGTAAGAGTGCATTTACATTCTATAAAAATGACTTATCATATGTATCAAACATGTTTATGATTAAGTGTGTTTATTTGTCGTCAACCCAATTTCTGTAAAATTGAAAAACTGGGGGCAAAGTTTGTTGTACACTTTATTTTTGATTTTATTGGTATTTCTATGTCATTTGTCCAACATGTACTTGGAGATTATGGGTGTTTTGTAAGGTGTTCACGCTTAAACTGTTTTATGAACAAAGTTCAAGTAGAACTGACCCTTGACATCTGATAACGTATAGTATGGACCGGCCCGGTCCATTCATACTATTATGGGCTTGATGGGCCTTCATCCCATACATCGATGTCACGGCCACTTGGACCTTTGGGTCACGGCCACTTGGACCTACGGGTCACGGCCACTTAAACCTACGGGTCACGGCCACTTGGACCTACGGGTCGTGGCTGCCAGCACATGGTTCGTGGCCGCGGTATCTTCACGAACTATTATATTGGAAGGGATAACCTAATTAAATAAGAGATATACTTTACTTATTTAAATAGGTTAGGATAATTCCGAATCCCTAATATATCGGTCGTATCTTGGGCCGAAAGAGATGAAAACTCTAAGGATTATTTAGCCTATAAAAGGAACGCAATTGTCATCAATACAGGTATCTCACAAATACCTTAATTACATTCGATTATTCCCCAAGGCTGTATACTTAATCTCACGCCGGAGTCCAATAGTGGGATCCGATCCCACGATAAGATTAACGGTGTTTCATTCCTTGTGCAGGGTCCTCCGAACAAGTTCACTTGATACAAGAACCAGGTGCTATATACCTGAATAATCGCCTATTCGAACTAAACAAGACCCGACCTAACTTCTGTATCAACAAGTTGGCGCCATCCGTAGGACCCAACACTAGGAATTACTCTTAGGAAAATAAGCGCAATGGCTAACACAACCCCCATCGTGACCACTGTCACAAAAATTACAACCAAAGAAAAGACGCCGAAGGAAACAGCACCTAGGGTTAACATCCTAGACTCCTGTAAGGAGAATTACGAGGAGATCTTGCTAGTCATTATGGATAAAATTCGTTGTGACAAACGGAAAGAAGTCCATACTAGGCTAGACTTTGGAGAAAATTCCAAGAAAAGCCGAAGAATGAGAGAGGGCTCTCAGAATTCAAATGCTGGGACCTTGCCCGCAAAGTACCGTAACCCGTCTGAAAGGCTCAAGGTACGGGACCGCTTGAGAAACAACGACGAAAACCTGTTTGGCCGGCTAGGTCATCGAAGGCGGAGCGCATTCGAGCTACTTAGCGATACTTACTCGCCAAGCATAACTAAGTCCGGTCCGGACAGGGCAAACTCTAGAGATTATTCTCACAGTAAAGGTCGTCCTCACATACGGGACTCCTCTGTTAGCAGAGACCGTCCACGAAGCAGAGACCGTCCTTGAAGCAGAGACCGCTCCCGCGACATCGAAGAATCATATGGTAATACCTGCTCCTCCTACAGGACGAGGGCCCTACATAGATCTCACTCTTGTAACAGCGACCGCTCCCATAACATGAAAAGAGGAAGGGGAAATGAATCCCCGTTATCTCGTGTGTCGGAGAGCGGCACCAGTGAGGGAGGACACTGGAAGTAAAAGTCAAAAAGACGTAAGCCTACAGATGAAAAAGACTTTGCAATACCATAGACATGTGAAGAGGTGGATCCATTCACATCTCAAATCCGCAATTTCAAAAGTTCGCGAAAAACGCGAATGCCTAACAACGTGAAAAACTATGACGGAACAGGAGACCTAGAGGATCACGTGAAAATTTTCCAAGCCGCAGCACAGGTAGAACGCTGGGCAATGCCTATATGGTGTCATATGTTCAATTCTACCCTAATAGGGACCGCGAGAGTGTGGTTTGATGAGCTCCCTCCGGAAAGCATAGACGGATACAAAGATCTCAAAGTGGCCTTCTAAGCATATTTTATGCAGCAAAATAACTACGTCAAAGATCCAGTGGAAATCCATAATATTAAGCAAAGGGATGGAGAAACCATCAAGGATTTCATAGAGCGATTCAAGGTTGAAACTGGACGCATGAGGGGAGCCCCTGAATGCATGCGAATCTCCGAATTCATGCACAGGGTTAACAGCCCTGAATTGACAAAGCGCCTCAACGAACAAGTTCCAAAGACCATGGAAGATATGTTGATAGTCACCACTGCCTTCATACGAGGAGAAATCGCTGCCGCTTTCAAAAAGAAAGGTCACACCTCATGAAAACCACAAGACCAGTCCAAGCGGCATGGTTCAGAGAGGAAATCGGACTTCCAAGGTCAGCCAAGGGAAGGACAAGGGTCTAATAGGTTTACCCCTCTTACCAGAACACCCAAAGAAATCCTCGCGGTCGAAGTGGGAAAGTTCAAACCACCACCATCCATGGTAACCCCGGTAGAGAAGAGAAGCAACAATAAGTTTTGTGACTTCCACAATGACAAAGGGCACAACACGGACGAATGTATGCATTTAAAAAAGCAGATCGAAGAATTGGTGTGAGTAGGCAAGCTTTCGCATTTAATTAAAGAAATCAAGCAAAGTAGAGAACAACTGAAGGTTGGGAAGAAGGACGTCCCGGCCAAAGACAAGTCCATGGCAATCTATATGGTGCAACCGTGGCATAGAATGACAAGAGAGAAAGTGACCCAAAGCTTTGCTCGTATTAGCGAAATTACGTTCCCACCACTGGCTACCAGTAGGGGAGCAGAAGGTCCGCTCATCATAGAAGCGGAAATTGGCGGGCACATGATCCACCACATGTATGTAGACGGAGGTTCCTCAATGGAAGTGCTCTACGAACACTGCTTCAACCGGCTTCGGCCAAAAATCAAGAGCCAAATGGTCCCGACAACAACATCGTTAACCGGTTTTAATGGAGAAACTGTATGGCCACTAGGGTAACTTAGGCTCTTGGTAACAATAGGAGATGCAGAACATTTTATAAAAGCATGGATGAATTTCATGATCGTGAGGTCACTATGACCATATAATGGTATCATTGGAAGGCCTAGAATAAGAAAAATCCAAGCAGTATCATCTACAGCCCACAGAATGCTTAAGTTCCTAGTTGATAGAGGAATAGTCACCATTCGTAGCACTATCTTGATACCCGCTGAATGCGCCACTGTGGACACATCATCTAAGAAGATCCCTAAAGAAGCTGAAGTCTGTCACAAAAATTTCAAAGTAGCTCTACATCCGAATTTCCTAGATCAGGAAGTGGCAATCGGAGGGACGCTATCAGCAAAAGGACGAATGAAACTATGCTCGCTCCTTAAGGAAAACTTGGATATATTTGCATGGCAGCCGTCTGACATGACAAGAGTGCTACTATCAGTAGCTGAACATCGGCTCAATATCCGGGAAGGATATTCGCCTGTCCGACAGAAGAAAAGGGGCCAGGCCCCAGAACGTGCCAAAGCCATCCAGGTAGAGGTACAGAAACTAGTAGATGCAGGAATCATGAGAGAAGTTTATTATCACGACTGGCTATCTAACCCGGTCATGGTAAAGAAGTATGATGGTAGCTGAAGGATGTGCATGGATTTCACCAATCTAAACAAGGCCTGTCTGCAGGATTGTTACCCTCTCCCAAAAATTGATTGGAAAGTGGAATCCCTCTGCGGTTACCCATTTAAGTGTTTCATGGACCTTTACAAAGGCTATCACCAAATCTAAATGGCAGAATCGGATGAAGAAAAAACGGCTTTCCATACCACCCATGGAGTATATTGCTATACCAAAATGCCCTTCGGCCTCAAGAACGCTGGCGCCACATACCAGTAGCTGGTAGACAAAGCTTTTGATAGCCAAGTTGGTCGGAACATAGAAGTGTACGTCGACGAATTGGTTATTAAGAGCCACACAGAGACATAGATGCTAAGAGTTATTGATGAAACGCTCTGTACGTTACGAAAAATCAATATGAAGCTTAATCCCAAAAAGTGTAGGTTAAGGGCAGTGGAAGGAATATTCTTAGGGTACATGATTAGCCCAGATGGGATAAAACCATGCCCAGAAAAAACAAAAGCTGTGTTGTGACTCCCGTCCCCACGGACAATCAAAGAGGTCCAAAGCCTCAATGGGAAGCTGGCTAGTTTGAACAGATTCCTCTCCAATTCGGCGGAAAGGTCCTTGCCACTATTCAAAACTTTAAAGAAATGCATCAAAAAGAGTGACTTCCATTGGACACCAGAAGCAGAGCAAGCCTTTAAGCAACTGAAGCAACACTTGTCGAAATTACCCATGTTGGTAGCACAAAAACCAAAGGAGGAACTGATTGTATACCTGTTCGCCTCCCATGGAGCTATCAGTGCGGTCCTGATGACGGAAAGGGGCATAGTTCAAACGCCAGTCTATTTCGTAAGCCGCGCACTGCAGGGTCCAGAACTAAATTATACCCCAATGGAAAAGCTAATCCTAGCACTGATTTTTACCGCCAAAAGACTACGAAGATACTTCCAAGCGCACCCTATCACAGTCATTACTGACCAGCCCATCAAACAAATAATATCACATCCCAATGTGGCAGGACGATTACAAAAATGGAGCATCATGCTGGGAGAACACAACAATACGTACCGGCCGAGGACATCTATGAAAGGACAAATCCTAGCGGATTTCCTTGTAGAGAAGCCAGACGAAGCTCTGCCAGATGCATCAGTGGTCGAAACACCACAAGAGCCGTAGACACTATTTATGAATGGATCATCATGTGTAGACGGGTCAGGCGCTGGCCTAATACTAACAAGCCCGGAAGGGACGGATTTTACCTACGCGCTAAGGTTTCAGTTCACTGCTTCTAACAATGAGGCAGAATATGAGGCATTAATAGCTGGCCTACAAATCGTAGTACAGATGGGAGTGAATAACATGCGCGTGAGCGTAGACTCTAAGCTGGTGGCAAACCAAGTCCTAGGGACATACGTTGCCAAAGAAGAAAATATGATAAAATACCTTTAGAAGGTCAAAAGCCTGGTCAGCGGCTTCGCTAACTTTTCTATAGGCCAAGTCCCAAGAAGTAAAAACAAGAAAGCAGATGTCCTGAGCAAGATTGCATTAACCAGCTTCGCGTACTTATCAAAACATGTCTTGGTCGAAGTACTTAAATAAAAATACATATAAGAAAGGGAAGTGACGACGATAGTAGAGGAAGATGGACCAACATAGATGATGCCGATATTGGAATATTTGAAAGAGGGGACCCTTCTAGATGATATAAAGGAGGCAAGCAAACTCCGTATCAAGGCTAAACAGTACAACTTGTTGGAGGGGGTTCTTTACAGGCGGTCGTTTCTAAAGCCATGGCTAAGATGTGTCAGACCACTCCAAGCAGATTATGTGATCCAAGAAATTCATGAGGGGTCATGCAGTATGCACGCAAGACCATGATCTGTGGTGGCCAAATCCATGTGGTTGGGATATTACTGGCCAACCATGCATCAGGATGCGCAGGATATAATACGCAAATGTAAAGATTGTCAAATACATCATCCCATGCCAAGAAACCCCCAATAGCCGCTGACTCCTATCATGGCTCCATAGCCATTCTACAAGTATGGAATTGACATAGCTGGTCCCTTCCCGGAAGGACCAGGAAAGGTCAGGTTTTTGATAGTCGCTATAGACTATTTCACAAAGTGGATAGAGGAAAAGGCCGTGGCGACAATTAGCGGCAGTAAAGTAAAGAAGTTTGTATGGGATAGCATAGTATGCCATTTTGCCGCTTCGGCCTTCCGGGAGAGATAGTCTCAGACAACGGTAAACAATTCAGCGACAACCCATTCAAGGATTGTGATTTGTGGAAAAGGTTGTACTTTCACATAAACGCTTTGCTCAGGTCGAAACATTCCGCAGTCTAATGGACTCGTGGAAAGAGAAAATAGGAGCTTGGGTGAAGGAATCAAGGCCCGCCTAGGCGAAGGAAACAAGAATTGGATAGAAGAACTTTCCCATGTCCTTTGGGCCTATCGTACGATGATTAAGTCAAGTCACGGTGATACCCCTTTCTCCTTGACCTATGGAACAGAGGTCGCCATACCTGCGAAAGTAGGAATGCCAACGTATCACACCGCAGTAGTGGACGCCGTGCACAATGATGAAGAGCTACGACTGAATTTGGATTTACTGGAAGAAAGGCGTGAACGCGCAGCAATTCGTGAAGCCAATGCCAAATTGAAAATGACAAAGTACTACAATGCTAGGGTTCGAGGTGTTACTTTTAGACCAGGAGACTTTGTTTATCGTAGTAATGATGCAAGTCATGCTGTGGATGGGGGGAAGCTTGGCCCAAAGTGGGAAGGACCTTATGAGGTCATGAAAGCACTCGAAGATGGAGCATACAGGCTAAGGTCTATGGACGAAACGGTCCTTCCACGAACATGGAAACAGCGCAAATCTCAAGGATAATGTTATCTTGCAGCAAACGTCGGTGTATGAGTTGCGTTTTTATGATTAGGGAATCCTAATAAAAGTAAAGTAATGTATTTTTATTCCACTCTTTGTTTTTAAGTTATGAATAAAACTCCGCGGGGTCTAGCTAACCCTGCGACTTCTTTATATGAAAATTTTTCTAAGTAAATCTTTCTTTTCTTTAGTATAATTTACTTGTTATTCCATAAGTGCGTACACAATATGGTGGATATCTTTGGATATCTACAGGTTAAGCACCCTAATAATTTCTTGCCGTGTAAGAGGGTTGCAAACCAACGATCATGGATTATGTATCCTTGCTTGTTGTGTACCTAAGACGTTAGCTACATAGGCAAAGACTCCCACAGAGCATATAAGTCATCTCGTACAACACAATGACACTTACTAATAAAACAGGGAACTAATGTACAATCTTGGTTAACCCACGGACATCGTGGGTTTACACTAGATCCCAAAAAAAATATTTTTAAGTGAAAACGGCCTGGACTATTTCCATTCCAAATTATAAAAAGGTGGCAAAGATATGGATCGTTGTAGTCTTGGATGTGGTTCATCTTCCTCGTCAGCTACCTCAGTCTGTGTGGCGGCATCCGCCAACAGAATCGCCAACCCCTGGGGAGCGATAGTAGGCACGGATATGGGGATGCCGTCGGATCTGGCGTGATGAGCGGAACCAATCCCATGGGTGCGACAAACCACCCTGCACTTCTTCTTTTTTCAGCCCGGCTTATGTTAGCCGCAATGGCATCTTCCAACAACATCTCTTCTTTGAATGCCCAAGGATCTCTAGGGTCGCGTACCTCAGGGTATACGGGGATCTTTAGTTAGGAGGAGCTAGGGCGAAGGTCACGAATCCACTAGGGGGCATCTTCTCCGGAATCACTCTCTAAGTATAAACATGCCATGATTTAACTCATATGGGATCCTTCATATCCCTCCAGTGATCTTTCAAAACCTTCAGGTCTTGGAGGCTTGACCAGTACTTTTATCGGTCCTCGGGTCATATGCTTCAATAACGCTTAAGTCTTGGTCGGCTTCCCATGATTCTATACCGTGGTTCAGGCCTTCGTTTAATACCCTTTTAACAAGTCCCGCGGAAACAAACATCAGCTATTGCATGCCTTTAGTCTGGGGACTCTGGAACACTTCATAACGGCCAGGGCAGGCCGTGCCCAATGACCCAGCGATGACCCTCGATCACTGTCAACTTGTGCGGATATAACTCCTCGTCAAAATCCACACTTAATTTATCCAGACTTGCATCCATCTCCGCACAACGTTGTTCAACCTTGTCATCTTCATATTTTTTGAATTCTTCAAAGGCGGCTTTTATTTCTTTCCTCGCTCGTGACTTGTGCTTGAAAGTTAGATACCTGTTGGGACAACTGATTGTTGCTAACTTGGAGGTCCGAGAACTAGACGCAGAGGCTTTCTAATTCCTTAGTTAGTTTCGTATTCTTAGCCTTTGTGGCTTTCTTCTCATGGCCTTTACCTCGGCCTTAAGCATGGCTCTGAGCTCTTCTGTATGATTATGAAGGTCGTGTACTTCCGCTTCCACAGCCCGGATGGATTTAATTTCTTGATCCAGCTTTTTTATCTCTTCCTCCCTCGCTTAGATCCTCTGATCCTGTCTGGCTATCTTGGTTGTGGCCTTCTTCAGTAATTTGGCCTCTTGTTCAAATCTTAGCCTCAATTGAGAACCCATAGCCACCTTCCGCGCGAGGTTTATATTATACTGGCTCAGAAAGTCAGTTTTGGGCAAGTGGTACAATTTAGAGAAGTACCCGGTGGGAATATGTGTTATTACCATGTCTTGCTGCACGCGTCTAGGGTGTCCAGGGTAGGCAAGTTGTTGGTCACGCCCCACTTCGGCTCGATAGATAACCTTCACCCCCCCCCCCCCCCCCCCCCCCCACCCCCCCCCCACCCCCCCCCCCCCCCCCCCCCATGCGGGACAACGTCTACGGAAGGGAAGGAGGCCGATTTCTATGACTCCGAACTCTCCACAAAAATCTGGCCTTGCACCTCCTTGGTAGCAACTTTTTCGGTGGGGATCTCGGTGGCCGTGTTCCTGGAAGACCTGCATTCACATTATGAGGCACATGTGATTTGTTAGTATGACTACACTTGTGGAAAAAACAACAAAAAAATAATAATATTTAACAAGAAAAGGAAAATGTTTAAGTACGGTATCACTTACTGGCATCGTCTCGACTCGGGGGTCGCGGTTGCGGTTTGATAATAGACAGCGGATTGGATCCTCTCGACGCTCTTCGCATCAGCAGGAGTCTCTTGTGTAGCAGGTGTGAAGAAGGTGGAGCCCTCTTCTAATCCCATTAAAGCTAGAGATTTCCCTCCGAGGGTACTCTGTGTAGGGCGGAAGGCTACATGATCTTTCCTCAACACCTTGGGCGGTGAATTTGCGTCCGCCTCATCATTTCCCCTTTTGCGGCGCCTTTTGTTCATAAGGGGCCCCATGGCGACCACATCCTTCTCCATATCTAGTTCTAGAATGACCTTTGTGGTCGTTGGATTTTCTACATGTAGGATTTCACGCGACAATCCGTCCTGGATTTGATCTTCCATCCCGTCCCTCTCAGTAATTAATGGGGGTGGGTTTTCGTTGGCAAAATCCAGCGGCGATTTCTCTAGGGCGGAAGGTGTCCCTAAGGATCCTGACGTTACGGTCGTGTACTCTATATCTCTCACTCGGACTCTACAGTGGCCAGTCGAGTAGCGGCACTCATGGGCGGCTGCTTCGGATCTTCGGTCGAGTCCCGGTCTTCACCTTGGTAGGATTCGGGGCACTAATCAAGTTGAACAAGTCCATATCTGCATTCACACAGGAATTGTTTGTACATTTTCATGAATATGTGAGGGTAAAGACAGTTTATAAACACCCACCCCGGTCATCATCATAGAGGAATGTGGGGTACACGTTGTCCCCCAAAAAGTAGCTTTGACTCAGTCCTACTAGGCATAATAGGGCTTTTGCTTGTTTTTGGATAGGGGTACGGTGTGTGTTCAATGCCGTTACGTCCGCCGCGGAATAGGAGTCTGCTTGTTTGATCTCATCTGGAACAGACTTAAACCAAAACAACTCAAGCGGGGTTAAAGGAACAATTGGTTATGCACCTCCTGGTAATTCTACTTTTATTCCATGATGCTTATATTTACATACAGGTTACAGTTTGTAAATTAATTAACTATTTTTAATTTGCAGAGTATGGGCTCGGGAGCGAGATGTCAAGTATTGGTGATGTCTACAGTTTTGGAATATTATTTCTAGAGGTGATGACCGGGAAAAAGCCAACAGATGACATGTTTAATGATGGTCTTAGCCTTCATAAATTTGCTAACATGGCATTACCAGATCATGTAATAGATGTTATTGATGATGATGCAATTGTGTTGCAAAGGACGGAAGCTAATGCAAAGAAAGTGGAAGAATGCATGGCTGCAACTATTAAGATCGGAGTATCATGCTCTGTGGATTCCCCACCACAACGGATGAAAATCGAAATTGTGGTCAATGAGTTGCAGCGTATTCTCGAAGTGTTTCAAAATATACAAGGTACTTTGTTCTCTCCTTTTGCAGAATATGATTTTACATGAGTCTGTTACTAAATCATCACTAACTTGGATTTATTTATAAAGGCTTTCAGGTCTAATACCAAACTTGGTGAAATTTAAAAGTAACTGCAACAAATAAGGAGCATTGCATGTCGTAGTTATATAAAGGTTACTTTGTCAAAAATGTTTGCAAGTGTGTTTTAATTTTTTGTTGCTTAAGAACTGTAAGAGACGTAAGAGTGCATTTACATTCTATAAAAATGACTTATCATATGTATCAAACATGTTTATGATTAAGTGTGTTTATTTGTCGTCAACCCAATTTCTGTAAAATTGAAAAACTGGGGGCAAAGTTTGTTGTACACTTTATTTTTGATTTTATTGGTATTTCTATGTCATTTGTCCAACATGTACTTGGAGATTATGGGTGTTTTGTAAGGTGTTCACGCTTAAACTGTTTTATGAACAAAGTTCAAGTAGAACTGACCCTTGACATCTGATAACGTATAGTATGGACCGGCCCGGTCCATTCATACTATTATGGGCTTGATGGGCCTTCATCCCATACATCGATGTCACGGCCACTTGGACCTTTGGGTCACGGCCACTTGGACCTACGGGTCACGGCCACTTAAACCTACGGGTCACGGCCACTTGGACCTACGGGTCGTGGCTGCCAGCACATGGTTCGTGGCCGCGGTATCTTCACGAACTATTATATTGGAAGGGATAACCTAATTAAATAAGAGATATACTTTACTTATTTAAATAGGTTAGGATAATTCCGAATCCCTAATATATCGGTCGTATCTTGGGCCGAAAGAGATGAAAACTCTAAGGATTATTTAGCCTATAAAAGGAACGCAATTGTCATCAATACAGGTATCTCACAAATACCTTAATTACATTCGATTATTCCCCAAGGCTGTATACTTAATCTCACGCCGGAGTCCAATAGTGGGATCCGATCCCACGATAAGATTAACGGTGTTTCATTCCTTGTGCAGGGTCCTCCGAACAAGTTCACTTGATACAAGAACCAGGTGCTATATACCTGAATAATCGCCTATTCGAACTAAACAAGACCCGACCTAACTTCTGTATCAACAAGTTGGCGCCATCCGTAGGACCCAACACTAGGAATTACTCTTAGGAAAATAAGCGCAATGGCTAACACAACCCCCATCGTGACCACTGTCACAAAAATTACAACCAAAGAAAAGACGCCGAAGGAAACAGCACCTAGGGTTAACATCCTAGACTCCTGTAAGGAGAATTACGAGGAGATCTTGCTAGTCATTATGGATAAAATTCGTTGTGACAAACGGAAAGAAGTCCATACTAGGCTAGACTTTGGAGAAAATTCCAAGAAAAGCCGAAGAATGAGAGAGGGCTCTCAGAATTCAAATGCTGGGACCTTGCCCGCAAAGTACCGTAACCCGTCTGAAAGGCTCAAGGTACGGGACCGCTTGAGAAACAACGACGAAAACCTGTTTGGCCGGCTAGGTCATCGAAGGCGGAGCGCATTCGAGCTACTTAGCGATACTTACTCGCCAAGCATAACTAAGTCCGGTCCGGACAGGGCAAACTCTAGAGATTATTCTCACAGTAAAGGTCGTCCTCACATACGGGACTCCTCTGTTAGCAGAGACCGTCCACGAAGCAGAGACCGTCCTTGAAGCAGAGACCGCTCCCGCGACATCGAAGAATCATATGGTAATACCTGCTCCTCCTACAGGACGAGGGCCCTACATAGATCTCACTCTTGTAACAGCGACCGCTCCCATAACATGAAAAGAGGAAGGGGAAATGAATCCCCGTTATCTCGTGTGTCGGAGAGCGGCACCAGTGAGGGAGGACACTGGAAGTAAAAGTCAAAAAGACGTAAGCCTACAGATGAAAAAGACTTTGCAATACCATAGACATGTGAAGAGGTGGATCCATTCACATCTCAAATCCGCAATTTCAAAAGTTCGCGAAAAACGCGAATGCCTAACAACGTGAAAAACTATGACGGAACAGGAGACCTAGAGGATCACGTGAAAATTTTCCAAGCCGCAGCACAGGTAGAACGCTGGGCAATGCCTATATGGTGTCATATGTTCAATTCTACCCTAATAGGGACCGCGAGAGTGTGGTTTGATGAGCTCCCTCCGGAAAGCATAGACGGATACAAAGATCTCAAAGTGGCCTTCTAAGCATATTTTATGCAGCAAAATAACTACGTCAAAGATCCAGTGGAAATCCATAATATTAAGCAAAGGGATGGAGAAACCATCAAGGATTTCATAGAGCGATTCAAGGTTGAAACTGGACGCATGAGGGGAGCCCCTGAATGCATGCGAATCTCCGAATTCATGCACAGGGTTAACAGCCCTGAATTGACAAAGCGCCTCAACGAACAAGTTCCAAAGACCATGGAAGATATGTTGATAGTCACCACTGCCTTCATACGAGGAGAAATCGCTGCCGCTTTCAAAAAGAAAGGTCACACCTCATGAAAACCACAAGACCAGTCCAAGCGGCATGGTTCAGAGAGGAAATCGGACTTCCAAGGTCAGCCAAGGGAAGGACAAGGGTCTAATAGGTTTACCCCTCTTACCAGAACACCCAAAGAAATCCTCGCGGTCGAAGTGGGAAAGTTCAAACCACCACCATCCATGGTAACCCCGGTAGAGAAGAGAAGCAACAATAAGTTTTGCGACTTCCACAGTGACAAAGGGCACATCACAGACGAATATATGTAGTTAAAAATGCAGATCGAAGAATTGGTGCGAGCAGGCAAGCTTTCGCATTTAACTAAAGAAATTAAGCAAAGTAGAGAACAACCGAAGGTTGGGAAGAAGGACGTCCCGGCCAAAGAAAAGTCCATGGCAATCTATATGGTACAACCGTGGCATAAAATGACAAGACAAAAAGTGACTCAGAGCTTCGCCCGCGTCAGCGAAATTACGTTCCCACCACTGGCTACCAGTAGGGGAGCAGAAGGTCCGCTCGTCATAGAAGCGGAAATTGGCGGGCACATGATCCACCGAATGTATGTAGATGGAGGCTCCTCAACGGAAGTGCTCTACGAACACTGCTTCAACCGCCTTCGGCCATAAATCAAGAGCCAAATGGTCTCGGCGACAACATCGTTAACCGGTTTTAGTGGGGAAACTATATGGCCACTGGGGCAACTTAGACTCTTGATAACAATAGGAGATGCAGAACATTTTATAAAAGCATGGATGAATTTCATGATCGTGAGGTCACTATGACCATATAATGGTATCATTGGAAGGCCTAGAATAAGAAAAATCCAAGCAGTATCATCTACAGCCCACAGAATGCTTAAGTTCCTAGTTGATAGAGGAATAGTCACCATTCGTAGCACTATCTTGATACCCGCTGAATGCGCCACTGTGGACACATCATCTAAGAAGATCCCTAAAGAAGCTGAAGTCTGTCACAAAAATTTCAAAGTAGCTCTACATCCGAATTTCCTAGATCAGGAAGTGGCAATCGGAGGGACGCTATCAGCAAAAGGACGAATGAAACTATGCTCGCTCCTTAAGGAAAACTTGGATATATTTGCATGGCAGCCGTCTGACATGACAAGAGTGCTACGATCAGTAGCTGAACATCGGCTCAATATCCGGGAAGGATATTCGCCTGTCCGACAGAAGAAAAGGGGCCAGGCCCCAGAACGTGCCAAAGCCATCCAGGTAGAGGTACAGAAACTAGTAGATGCAGGAATCATGAGAGAAGTTTATTATCACGACTGGCTATCTAACCCGGTCATGGTAAAGAAGTATGATGGTAGCTGAAGGATGTGCATGGATTTCACCAATCTAAACAAGGCCTGTCTGCAGGATTGTTACCCTCTCCCAAAAATTGATTGGAAAGTGGAATCCCTCTGCGGTTACCCATTTAAGTGTTTCATGGACCTTTACAAAGGCTATCACCAAATCTAAATGGCAGAATCGGATGAAGAAAAAACGGCTTTCCATACCACCCATGGAGTATATTGCTATACCAAAATGCCCTTCGGCCTCAAGAACGCTGGCGCCACATACCAGTAGCTGGTAGACAAAGCTTTTGATAGCCAAGTTGGTCGGAACATAGAAGTGTACGTCGACGAATTGGTTATTAAGAGCCACACAGAGACATAGATGCTAAGAGTTATTGATGAAACGCTCTGTACGTTACGAAAAATCAATATGAAGCTTAATCCCAAAAAGTGTAGGTTAAGGGCAGTGGAAGGAATATTCTTAGGGTACATGATTAGCCCAGATGGGATAAAACCATGCCCAGAAAAAACAAAAGCTGTGTTGCGACTCCCGTCCCCACGGACAATCAAAGAGGTCCAAAGCCTCAATGGGAAGCTGGCTAGTTTGAACAGATTCCTCTCCAATTCGGCGGAAAGGTCCTTGCCACTATTCAAAACTTTAAAGAAATGCATCAAAAAGAGTGACTTCCATTGGACACCAGAAGCAGAGCAAGCCTTTAAGCAACTGAAGCAACACTTGTCGAAATTACCCATGTTGGTAGCACAAAAACCAAAGGAGGAACTGATTGTATACCTGTTCGCCTCCCATGGAGCTATCAGTGCGGTCCTGATGACGGAAAGGGGCATAGTTCAAACGCCAGTCTATTTCGTAAGCCGCGCACTGCAGGGTCCAGAACTAAATTATACCCCAATGGAAAAGCTAATCCTAGCACTGATTTTTACCGCCAAAAGACTACGAAGATACTTCCAAGCGCACCCTATCACAGTCATTACTGACCAGCCCATCAAACAAATAATATCACATCCCAATGTGGCAGGACGATTACAAAAATGGAGCATCATGCTGGGAGAACACAACAATACGTACCGGCCGAGGACATCTATGAAAGGACAAATCCTAGCGGATTTCCTTGTAGAGAAGCCAGACGAAGCTCTGCCAGATGCATCAGTGGTCGAAACACCACAAGAGCCGTAGACACTATTTATGAATGGATCATCATGTGTAGACGGGTCAGGCGCTGGCCTAATACTAACAAGCCCGGAAGGGACGGATTTTACCTACGCGCTAAGGTTTCAGTTCACTGCTTCTAACAATGAGGCAGAATATGAGGCATTAATAGCTGGCCTACAAATCGTAGTACAGATGGGAGTGAATAACATGCGCGTGAGCGTAGACTCTAAGCTGGTGGCAAACCAAGTCCTAGGGACATACGTTGCCAAAGAAGAAAATATGATAAAATACCTTTAGAAGGTCAAAAGCCTGGTCAGCGGCTTCGCTAACTTTTCTATAGGCCAAGTCCCAAGAAGTAAAAACAAGAAAGCAGATGTCCTGAGCAAGATTGCATTAACCAGCTTCGCGTACTTATCAAAACATGTCTTGGTCGAAGTACTTAAATAAAAATACATATAAGAAAGGGAAGTGACGACGATAGTAGAGGAAGATGGACCAACATAGATGATGCCGATATTGGAATATTTGAAAGAGGGGACCCTTCTAGATGATATAAAGGAGGCAAGCAAACTCCGTATCAAGGCTAAACAGTACAACTTGTTGGAGGGGGTTCTTTACAGGCGGTCGTTTCTAAAGCCATGGCTAAGATGTGTCAGACCACTCCAAGCAGATTATGTGATCCAAGAAATTCATGAGGGGTCATGCAGTATGCACGCAAGACCATGATCTGTGGTGGCCAAATCCATGTGGTTGGGATATTACTGGCCAACCATGCATCAGGATGCGCAGGATATAATACGCAAATGTAAAGATTGTCAAATACATCATCCCGTGCCAAGAAACCCCCAATAGCCGCTGACTCCTATCATGGCTCCATAGCCATTCTACAAGTATGGAATTGACATAGCTGGTCCCTTCCCGGAAGGACCAGGAAAGGTCAGGTTTTTGATAGTCGCTATAGACTATTTCACAAAGTGGATAGAGGAAAAGGCCGTGGCGACAATTAGCGGCAGTAAAGTAAAGAAGTTTGTATGGGATAGCATAGTATGCCATTTTGGACTCCTCGAAGAGATAGTCTCGGACAACGGCAAACAGTTCAGCGGTGACCCATTCAAAGATTAATGTGAAAAGTTAAATATCGTACAACGCTTCGCCTCAGTAAAACATCCGCAGTCCAATGGAATTGTGGAAAGGGAAAATAGAAGCTTGGGTGAAGGGACCAAGGCCCTCTTAGGCGAAGGAAATAAGAATTGGCTGGAAGAACTCCCCCATGTCCTTTAGGCCCATCATACGATGATCAAGTCAAGCAACAACGACACTCCATTTTCCCTGACCTATGGGACGGAGGCCATCATACCTGCAGAAATCGGGATGCCAACATACCGTACCGCGGTAGTAGACACCGTGCATAATGATGAAGAGATACGGCTAAATTTGGATCTGCTTGAAGAAAGGCGCGTGCGCGCGTCAATCTGTGAGGCTAAGGCCAAGTTGAATATGACAAAGTACTACAATGCTAGGGTCAGAGGTGTTACCTTCAGGCCAGGAGACTTTTTCTACCATAGTAATAACGCTAGTCATGCCGTAGACGGAGGGAAGCTTGGTCCGAAGTAGGAAAGACCTTATGAGGTAATGGAAGCACTAGGAGATAGAGCATACAAGCTAAGATCTACAGACGGCACGGTCCTCCCAAGGACGTGGAACATCGCCAATCTTAAAAAGTATTACCTATGAGCCACGACTCATGCATGGATGAATTCGCACTACAATTAGGACTCGTAATAAAGTAATCCATGCATTTTTTTTCTTTTTGTTTAGGGCATAAATAAAACTCCGCTGGGTCTAGCTAACCCAACGCCTTCTTTATATGAAAAGTTAAACCTTTTTTAACTAAATCTCTTTCTTTTTCTTTAATTCATATTATTTGTCATTCATAACTATCTCTGGATAATTATAGGCTAAGCATCCTTATAATCGGCTTGCCGCGTAAGAGGGTTGCAACCCCAGCGGCCACGGATTTTGTGTCCTTACTTTACGTGTACCTAAGACGTTAAGTATACAAGAAAAGACTCCCACGAAGCATGTAAGACACTACAAGTGAGATTATAAACAAAATATATCAAGAGATGATAAATTACAAACATTGTTAACCACGGATATCCGTGGATATATTACAAATAAAAATGTTGTCTAAGTACCACATACGGTACTATGGCCAATCTAAATTATACATAGGCGGTAAGGACTTAGATCTAAGCAGCCTCGAAGATGCCTCATCTTTAGATATCTTAGTCTGTGTAGCAGCATCTGTCTACAGGATGGCAAGACCCTAAGGAGAAACAGTAGGCACTGATACTGGGACGCCGTCAGATCTGGCATGGTAGGCGAAACCGACCCCAAGGGTACGGCATACCACCCAACACTTCTTCTTCTTTTCGGTGTGGCTTATGTTAGCTGCGATGGCATCCTCTAACAGTATCTCCTCTTTGAAGGACCAAGGATCTTTAGGGTCGCGTACTTCAGGGTACACAGGGATCTTTAGTTGGGAAGAGATAGGGCGAAGCTCACAGATCCACTGAGGAGTGTCT
This sequence comes from Tanacetum coccineum, assembly GCA_026074375.1. Taxonomy (NCBI): domain Eukaryota; kingdom Viridiplantae; phylum Streptophyta; class Magnoliopsida; order Asterales; family Asteraceae; genus Tanacetum; species Tanacetum coccineum. The sequence goes on from BQNB010029641.1 coordinate 41,983, forward strand.
TCTCTAGAATTACTCTCCAAGTATAGGGATGCCATGATCAAGTCTATGGGGGCATCCTTCAACTTCTCTAGCTGATCAACTAGAGGGTACTTCAAATCCTTCAGAGCATGAAGGGCCGTGACATATTTAGTATCGGCCTTAGGGTCGTACACCTTGATAGTCTCTAAATCTAACTTAGCCTTTCCATGCTCTACCCCATGTTTAAGCCCCTCGCTCATACCTTTAGCGATCCCAGCGAACACGACATCGGCAAATACATGCCTTAGTTTTAAAGATTCAGCACACTTCATGACAACTAGGCGTAGACCGTACCTAATAATCCATTGGCGACCCACGATCGCTGTCAGCATATGAGGGTACAACTCCTCATCAAAATCTATGCTCAGCGCATCTAATCTTGCATCTATTTCTGCACACCGAGAGTTCACCCGGTCATCCTCGTATTTCTTGAACTCTTCAAAGGCGGCTTTTATCCTTTCCTCGCCTGTTACTTGAGCCTGGAGAGTAGATACTTTCTGGGACAGCCGATCATTGATAGCATTGATAGCATTAAGAGAAATATGAGGTGAATATTCAATAACCTCTTCTATTTCCAATACATCTTCTTCTAACTGGTCATCCATCAACTCAGTCTCAGTATCACCCAAAATTTCCAAAGAGTACACTTGAGCACTGCATTTATGCCTTGGTGTATACTTTTGATCACAATAAAAGCACTGGTTCTTGGATCTCTTCTCCCCCAACTCTTTCTAAGTAAGTTGTTTTCTAAAAGGTGCAGAAGGTAACCCATTAGCAAGTTTAGTTCTCCAATTGACATTTGGTGCAGGCAAAGCCATTAGTTTTGGACCAATGTTTAGAAACTGATTTTGGTACCTAGGTGTTGGTAAAATTGGGGCTCTTGATTTCTGATTAACTACATTCATCTTTGCTTCCTTCAATTTACACAACTCATAGACTTCTGCCATAGTTCTTGGCTTAAACATCCTCACAGCCAATTCAATTTCACTATTTAAGCCTACTAAAAAGAAACTTATACATTGTGCTTCATCCAACCCAATTCTACACAACAACCTATCAAAGGCATCAATGTACTCCTGCATATTAGTGGTTTGCTTCAATTTCTTAAGTTCTCCTAATGGATCATCATACAACATATCAAATCTCTTCAAAATAGCATTCCTATAAACAGTCCATCCCACATCCTCTCCTACAAATCTAACAAATTGCCTATGCCACATTAAGGCTAAATCAAAGAGATGGATTGAAACAAGGTTTACCTTATTGTTCTCAGCAATATTGTCTACCTTGAAAAATTGTTCACATTTAAACAACCATCCCCTAACATCTTCTCCTCCAAATTTAGGGAATTCGATCTTAGTAACCCTACTAAATTGAGAATTACCCCTCATATCCCCATCAAGATTCTGCTCCCTTCCTGCATTACTACTTTCAGGCTTTTGGAGTGTCTGTTCTTGTCTGAATCTTTCCATTGCAGCATTAACCATTTGTGCTACCATTCCAGCCAATCTTGTAGGATCTTGTGTGGAAGGGTCCCCATCATTCATGGTAGATCTTGTTCTAACCGCCATGAATCACAATCTTACAGTAATGAATAACAAAAGAATGTCAGAATTGGTGATAATGAGTGAAAGATGATCAGAAATAATTTCCAGCACACTGAAAAATGAACAAGAATAACAAAAATAACAGAATTAACTGAATTCTTGTTAAAAATGTCAACAATTTGCCAAGAAAGAGGCTCTGGATACCACTTGATATGTACTTATGATTTCTATAACAGAAATGGATAAACACTCATACAAAGAAAAGATTACTTAAAACAAAGAACAAGTAATCGAATTTAATGATATCAAAGTGATTGGTTATTGGATTGATGAATTGTTTGTTACAAAGGAAAAGAGATAACTGTGTGTTTACAATTTTAGTGAATGAATACAAATGAAATGGAAAAGGTGAATTTATACAATGACATTGCTAGTAACAGATTTTCCCGCCTAAAACTGGTATTGAATTTCTGTTGGTGGCACGTGCATGGCACGTGTTGACTTAATTCCTACCAAACATTAACAACCCAGGGGGTCTAATATTGGTGTAAACATGACTTAGTTCACATCTCTTCCTTTTTTTCTTTTTTTTGTAACCATGGTTTTCGCTCTTTTAGGCTGACTAATCCACGGGGTTTGAACCCACCACCACACAGACCCAAACCAAACCAGGTAAAGCCCTCCTTTTTCAGGAGGTTAGCGTGGGTTAGACCCACATCTCACGAAATTGCTTTTAACACGTGAGGAATTTAGCTGTGTAAACGAAGTTTTAACGATTGTATCTATGCTCTCAGTCCCGTCATATTCTTTAGTCCATAAGCCAAGGCAAGAAAAAGCGATGTACCACATGGAATGTTTTTTGTGCCTAAATTCGATCATCTAACCTTACTCGTATTATTTCTTTTCTTTTTTTTGCAGGTTCTTTGTTTGTCATCTCCGCCCCTCTGGCCATTGACTACCCCTTATCAATTACATAATAAATACCATCAACTGTTAGCGAGGTTTCTGCTATGTTTGTAGCCACAATGCATTTGCGGGCACCATCCCCAGGTTTTTGGAAGATTTTGGCTTGTAAGTCAGCTGTAAGTGGGGAGTAAATAGGAGGATTAATAAGTTGGAAACTGTTCCATGCGTTCGGATAAAGCATAGCAGGTGGCTTCGATTTCATCTTGACCTGTATCACCATCTCCTTTGAAATCAACTTCACCAACTACTGCCGTATCAACATCAATCTGAAAATCAAGTAAAGAAAATTTTATATCTAAGATATGATTGAAACGTATATTGAACAGATAAAACTAATACAAAATTTCCAATACCTGTTCTACAGACTTTTCAACACCAAGAAATTACCAAGCTTTGAACCAACAAGTTCCCAGAACCGTTGACATGATTTATTCATACTTTGTTTTTCGTGAAATTCACGAACAAGGTTTGAACCTTTTCTTGAAATAATAGCCATGTCTGATGTGGGGTCCTTTAAGAGCATTATGGGTTCTACTTGCTTTGTAAACACAATCCTTCCGTCTAAAAATAGAGGCTTTGTATCTGAATCAAATATATAAATTTTAGCAACTACCTCTAAAATAACATATCTGCTTCTTTTATTATCATAATCTCTGTAGTCTCTTCCATGATGAGGTGACATTTCTGAACGGTCTCGAAAATCCCTATCATCACTATATATCCTTGAGACCACCCTACCTTCATGCCTATCATATTATGGTGAATCACACCGAGAACACCGATGATCACCACTTCTGGAACTTCTAGATGAAGGGGTAACACGCTGCAACATCCGGTACAAACTCAGTATTAGGTACGGGCAAAAATCTGATATAACATTTATACGCAAAACACAAATTTGATTGCCAGTTGCAGATACAAAAGTTTGATCATGTTAACAAGATCAAAAACATTATCTCAAACAGCCATGTTACCTCAGAAATATTGGAAGATAGAAAACCCTAGAAGGCTAATTGATGTCCTTCATTATCTTCATAAAACATACAGTATATATAGGATACAAGAGATAGACTTGAGCCAAGATAAAGATAAATCCTACAGCTAATTTACAACAAAGCATGACAAGGATAATATAATCATACCAAATATAAGAGTCAACTATGACTCACTAATATTATCAACTAATTTAATATATTCATCTAATACTCCCCCGTAGTTGGAGCGGAGGTCTTCGATCCGACTGGAGTTAAACTTGCAAACAGAGAGAAATCCTGAGAAGAAACTTGATAGAGGTTCAGATTGATTTTTTTAATAACAATTTTTTTGTGGAGAGAATATAAGCAGTTTTTTTAAAGGATAGAAGCAGCTCATGATGGCAGACGGTTAGGTGATAGAGAGATTATTTTTTTGAAATTTAGTTGTGGCTCATGGTGGCCGACAACTAGGGCTTTGATAAAAGAGATGGAGAGAGATTTGATTCATTTTGGAGAGGATAGAAGCGGCTCATGACGGCTAATAGTTAGGTTTTGAGAATGAAGATAGAGAGATTTGATTCTTTTGGAGAGGATGTTCGTTTGTTTATGGTCACAAACGGTGGAGGAGAGATTTGACGGGGTGGTAGAGCAGCGACAACGGCGGCTTGATGATTGAGTAGGTCTCAAGATCGTACCAATGTCTCTGATACCATATTGGAAGATAGAAAACCCCGGAAGGCTAAATGATGTCCTTCATTATCTTCATAAAACATACAGTATATATAGGATACAAAAGATAGGCTTGAGCCAAGATAAAGATAAAGCCTACAACTAATTTACAACAAAGCATGACAAGGATAATATAATCATACCAAATATAAGAGTCAACTATGACTCACTAATATTATCAACTAATTTAATATATTCATCTAATAATAAATGGAGGTAGAAGCATATCTAGCAGATCGTCTTCAGTGGTTTGACTACAAACATTGAAAAACATCACAATTAGAGCAAACTGTACATATTACATTACATTAAAATGTTTACTTGAATTAACTAAAAAGATGACTTATAGTAACTAATAATTACCTGAATCAAACGTTTTGCTTCCACTTGAATCATGGTACTTTTTGTTTTTATTTTGTCCACTGTTGGATACACCACTTCTAACGTCATCTTGATCAGTAAGAGAGGATATCTCCACATCTTTGTCTATAGATGCCATCATAGAGGAAACTTTTGGTCTGGGAACTTTAAATGATCCTTCAACTCGTTTTACACTTAAAATGATCAGTGAGGTAAAAGCATATCTAGCAGATCCAGGTATTCCAGCCAAGACCCGGCCATATCCGGCCAGCATAGTTTTAAAAAGGGCGCCATAAGCGCGCCTAGGCTCTAAGGCTTAAGTTCTAGAGATTTTTCAAATTGAGGCTCTGCACATACACAAGGCTCAGCACATGCACAAGGCTCACAAAAAGCGCAGAGCCTTGGGATTTAGAGCCTTACGCCTTGGCGCGCCTAGGAACGGTAACGGATTTTGAAACTTTCTTTTCGAATTTAACATTCATCGCCCTCATATGTTAATACTAGATTACCCACAAACAACCCAGAAACTAAATAAATCAATCAATTTGAGTGTTTGGTTGTTCAATTCAAGTGTACGCATGCTATGAATCTGATACATTGCTTGATACTTTTGGTTTAACTATTCATTTTTTAGATACATTAATTATTTTTGTGTTATTTAAGTCATCATCAATCTATAAATTTTAACCTTAACTATTATAATTTACTTCAATTTAATGTGACTTATATTCATGAAGCCCGCCCCTTGATCTGCTCCTCGCCTCAAGGCTCCATAAGCCCTTTGCGCCTTAGTGCACCTTGAGCCTTTCAAAACACTGCCAGCCAGACCCAGCCATACTCGGCCAGACCCCAACAAGATTGAAAAATCTTTTCGACGCACCGTTAACAATTAAGAAACTTACTATGGATAAAAGGTTAATCGAATCGAAGAAAAATGTAAAATTCGGTTAAGCCTATTTCGGTTTCGATTAAGGTGTAAGTAAATAACAAATCAAAACTCTGGCTAACCAACCATCCACAAACACCCCTAGCCAAAGTCACTTTACTTTGTAAAGCACCACTCATTATACACACCCACATTATACATAAATCATTGATGGCATCAAATAACGTCTATTTTATAGTATCATTTATCCCATGTAATTAACCCATTTTGTATAATTATTGCAAAAAATTGTTACTTATTTGTTTGTATTTGAGAATTGCACTAATTATGGAGTACATGGAGAAGATTAAATAAAAGGTACGCGTTCTGGAGCTTAAACAAAGATATTCTAAATATTACTGATCTGACAACAAATACGCCGTATCCATCAAGGAAGATACGACGCATTTGTGCCTACACTCACCAAAGACCATGAAGGAATGAAGATCAATACGCCGTATCCAGGAGAAGCCTATACGCCGTATTCAATAGATACAGAATGTAAATATTCTGGAAGATATCAAACATGGTCCCTACTCCAAGAAACCCTCGATACGCCGTATCGAACCCTTTCGATACGCCGTATCGACCATATTCCAGACCCTATAAATAGAAAACTCAAAAATGAGTTTTCAGTGTGCTAAATCATATTCTCGATAACTAAATCACAAAAGTCGATTTTCAGAGGAGAAAAAGAGAAGAAAAGGTCGAGCAACGTATTTAATTCTATAGGAGACAACGTGTAATTTATTATACTATTGTAATTTTTTAGTTTTTGGTATCATTCGTTAAATTGGTTAGTTGACCGTGGCTAGATCATTACTTTTGTATTAATTATGATGTTTGAAGGCTAATACCTTTGGGTATTAGCCATTATTATAAAGATCTGAATGTTTAGTATTGTTTATCTCGATTGCTTAATTTATCGTTGAATTATTGTTTATGTTTATCACATGATACTTGTTTACGTGCTTAAATGTGCGACCTATCATTCAACTGGGTATGGTCTTACATATTTAATGCGCTGCAACTTTTGTGTTGTAAGAGTTCGAGATAGCTCTCCATATAGTAATGCATATAGGTGGAACAAATAGGATCACTAATAACGTCCTGATTGCCTTGATCGAACAAGTTAGACTGTTGTAGGTGGTGGCTTAGTACTAACTAATAACGTTCTGATTCCTTGGTATAGAGTGGATTGTGGACTACCACAAAATATAAATTACTGTTAAGCAGTAAGTGGGTAAAGTCTCGATGAGCTAGGGTTAGTACAACACACACCGTGTTGTCCTCTAGATGAATTATAATCAATATACATGATGCTTTATGCGGATATGATTAATTGTGGCAGAATTCTTCGTATCTAGGTCTTAGAAAGAAGTCCCGCCTAAGTCTTAAGAATGATATGCCGCCTCGAGATAAGTAATCATTGCACTTAGTAAACAAACTAATGTTCTAATCGGATTAATAATGGCAATACAGTTTTCTATTATAAGGCTCGACCACTCTTTTATCTTCTGTTAATTTGCTTGCGTGTGTTTAAGTGTCTTGAATTGATTTTAGTCACCACAAACCCATGTCAGTCTCTCTGGAAACCCCCCCTTTTACCTTTAGAATTAGGATTATGACTAACATAGGTTTAGCATAGGTTTAGGATAGAATAGATCTAACTTAGATTAGTATTAACTTAGATTAGTTAACCAAAATATTAAAAAATCGAAAGATTTAACACCGCTTCAAGTGTTCGACACACTACTTACCACAAAACTACCACCGATCAGGTACATTATCCGTTAAAGTGTTGTTTTTAGTTGATTCGGCAAAATATAAATTTAAAACTTGAACTTTCATAAATAAACACCGCACAATGACACATCAAGTTTTTGGCGTCGTTGTCAGGGAGTGAGAAATTAATCTTGATTTTTATTTGATATTTTGGTTTTTAGCATTAGATTAGATTTAACCCTTAGGATTAGTGTAATTTAGATTTGTGTATAATCTTGTATATCTTTTATATTTTGTAAATTTTATATATTTGTTAGTTTAATTATTTTCTTGTATATTTGTGTGTTTAATTATTTGTGTGTTATTTAATTGTTTTCCAATACACTGTTCTGGTCGATAAATCGATACGGTGTATCCACTTCCATTGGATATGGCATATCCAACTTTCTGTCCAATACAGCGTATTCATTCAACAGATTAATACAGCGTATTTAAATCTATTGAATATGGTGTATCGATCATCTGATACAGAATCAGAAACTATTTCTCATATTCGATTTTCGTGCTTTGTTTTCTGTGTTTACTTTCTCAGAACATATCCTACTGATTGTTTATCCCTTGTTTCAGGTAGTGCATGACAATGAGTTCTACTGAGGAACTATTTACGCCCTTCAAGGACCTGGAACGAGAATTTTGATCATCTAGGAGGCTTTTCAAGAAAGTAAGTCTTGACGAATCAAGATCACCCGGATTCAATCTATTATCTGATCTTGAAGATTATTCAGAGGAAGAAGTAGCAGAGACAATGGCGAAAACTATGGAGCAATACATGAGCAAGACCCAAACTAACTATGGATCTGGGGTTGCTAGGCCTAAAATTGAAGACAAAGATCACTTTGAACTAAAAGGCTAATTTCTTAAGGAGCTTCGAGAAAACACATTTAGCGGTTCAAATAATGAAGATGCGAATGAACACATTGAGAATGTTCTCGAATTGTTGACTTATTCCATGTTCCTAACATTACTCAAGATCAATTAATGCTCCGAGTCTTCCCTATTTCCTTAGTTGGGAAGATCTTAAAACAAAGTTTTTGAACAAATATTGCCCACCTGCTCGAACTATAAAGAAAATGGAGGAAATCAACAACTTTTAGCAAGTGCCTGATGAAATCCTTTATCAAGCATGGTAGTGCTTTAAAGAACTCTTGATGAAGTGTCCTCAACACTACTTGACGGAGATGCAGGAAGTAATTTTGTTCTATAATGGGTTGGAAGTTCCAACACGACAGATTCTTGATTCAAAAGGAGCCATTCCGACTAAGACAGCTGCCGATGCGAAAGTGGCCATCCAAGAGATGGCAGAATATTCTAAAAAATGGCATAATGGAACATCTAGAGGAAGAACTACTGAAATGTCTGACGGATTGGCTGCCATACAAGCACAGCTCAATAATCTAAGAAGAGAAATCAAGAAGGTGAATGAGAAAGTTTATGCTGCTCAAGTAAGATGTGAACAATGTAAAGGACCCCACTACACCAAAGATTGCCCACTCAAAAAAGAAGGGAAAACTCTCAAAGAAGCTTACTACACGCAATTTGGTGCACCTTTTTAAGGAGGGGAATATAGAGTAGCAGCTCCGAGACTCTACCAAAGGAACAATGTGATTCCTTCGTTTCAAGAACAAAGACAATCTATAGAAGAAATCGTGAGCAAATTTATGGGGTAATCAGCAAAAAGGCATGAAGATAACTCCAACTTAATCAAAGAAATCTGAAATTCAACGGATGCTGCCATTCGAAACCAAAGAGCATCAATTAAAACTTTGGAGATTCAAATCGGGCAAATAAGCAAAGTGCTACAGGAGAGAGGATTTGGGAGTTTACCCAGCTCTACTGAACCAAACCCGAGAGATCATGTCAAGTCAATTTTGACTACTGTTGAAGCTGATACACACTTGATACGCCGTATGGGATCTTCCCAATACGCAGTATCTACCCCACTACACAATACACTGATGTATGAAACAAGACAAACGCCAATTATGTTTCCAAGTCATTTGAGTGGTTACTACTGTGATGATATAAGAAGGGAGCGTATAGACCATGATTCTCAGAAGCCTATGAAGCTTTACATATCGATAAAACCATACCCCGAAAGGAGAAAGAACCAGGGAGTTTCACTCTACCTTGCTTTATTAATAGTGTTTGCTTTGATAATACCATTGCTGACTTAGGAGCTAGCGTTAGTGTTATGCCTCTTTCGACCTACCTTAACTTAGGATTAGGCGAATTAGCTCACACTAAGTTGACAGTTGAATTAGCAGACAGAATAGTGAAATATCCTAAAGGAATTGCTGAGAATGTACTGGTAGGGATTGCTAAATTTGTTTTCCCTGTAGACTTTATAATCCTAGATATGCCCGAGGATATCAATGTGTCCTTGATCTTTAGAAGACCATTTTTGTCTACCGCCTATGCTAAGATTGATGTTTTCAAAAGAAAGATTACTTTGAGGATAGTGGTTGAAAAGATTATTTTTAAAAGTGTTAAACCTGCAAGTAGTTTAATTAAGAGGGTCTACGTGTTAAGTTTAAGAGAAAGAATGGAATATGATCTAGAAGCTAGGCTAATGGGAGAGACTTTGGTGTTAAATAGATCATTAGACCCTTTAGTTCTAGATTACATAGATTTAAATGATCTAAATGAACCATAAAGCTTAGGCAAAATCAAGTTGATGATTTAATGCCCACCATTGAGGAAGGTGAGGTATTTGATGCACCCATGGATGATTTAGTTGAACCTAGGGATGATGAACTTGATATAGGAATTGATGATTACCCTAGTTGTTGCGACTTTGATAAGAAAATTCGTATTGATTGTGCCCACAACTTAAAGTTTTCATGCATGATAGGATTTAAATTTATACACGTCAACTTCTTCCTATTATTGTATATGTCAATGTGATGTCAAAAAAATTTCATAACTCTATAATGAAAGAAAAATTGGTGTACAAAGGGAATAATGTTGTAGGAGCCTTAATGAATGTGCCTATCTTTGTTGGAATTTTTTCTGTTATGACGCATTTTGCAGTTTTAGAAGATATGGATGCTTATCGTGATAAAGGAATGGGTGATGTTATTGTTGGCGAACCGTTTTTAAAAGATGTTGGTATTAAAGCAAGATGGTTTGAGGGAATGATTACCCTTTACAAGGGTAACAAAAGTGTAACTTACCAGATGGTGTGGTCACATCCAAGGTTTAAAAGCCATACTAATGTGCAATGTAACAAGATCCTGTCATTAATGAAGGTAAGCAAACATGATAAGATGAATGGGATCTCGCACTCATACCAAAAGCTTAAGGAGTTCTATAAAGGAGTTTTAAACTCAGGATCAAACTTTATCCGAGATCCAAAGATGGAAGAATGGCTCACCCACGGGCACGTTAGCGTACATGAGATGGAATGGTGAAAGAAGCCGAAGAAAAAGTTTAACTTAAAGACTTTTCTGTAAGCAAAAGTGCTTCCCGGGAGACAACCCGAAATGTTTTTTTTTTATCGAGTCTGTCTTCCCAAACATCAATACGGCGTATCCACTCTATACCATATGGCGTATTGATTGTCTGGACGTTATCAGTCTTTATTTTTATGCACTTTTAAACATTATTATCAGTTCTGAGAATACGGCGTATTCATGCACATGATACGGCGTACTCGGCAGACTGACTCGTCTTTAGAAACTTTTTACAGATTTCTATATGGCGTATTTTAGTTTATGGATACGGCGTATTGTAGCATCTGTAAATCTTAGAGGTCAGTAACTGAAAGCAAACGTATGAAAATTTACTCTTTTGATTAATTGTGGAGTCACTTTTATGTGGTCATACTATTTTTAGTGTTTAACGCTTGTTTTTATTAGAAACCCTAGTTTTACGAACGCGCCTTCGACCTACGTTTTTATTTAAGCGACGTTTAAACAACCAACGATATGCTCAAGTGAATTTTATGTCATTAGTATCCCTCATATTTAAAAACTATTTATTTATATAGTACGCATCTTTTATGTTCACTCGACAAATTTTACTAATCGCGTAACGGGCATAACATTAACTAACAGTTTATTTATCGTTAACTAATATCAACAATACTCTCTAATCATATTATGTTAATATCATTATACTTGTAAGGAATAAATTTAATTAACTTATACATTTTATATTTATACTATACATATTAACATTTACACTTAACTAGTTAATACCCATTACACAACTAAATACATAACATAACTATACATGTCATTTTTTTTTATCAAAAATACAATACATACCCTATAAAAATACATACATATATCCAGCCATAGGACAAAAATAATAATTCAAACAAACTTCACAAAACATAAGGAAACACCTTATGACATTATTCCCATGCTTGTAATTTTTTAGTCACCCTATGCCTCCTTGTCTCTTTGACCAACCTATACTACCAGATCCTTTATTTAGTTCAGCCAAAAAATCACACATATCCCTCCTTTTGCTCTCTCCAAATCCGGCCACCATAGGGAGCCACCATAACCACCACCAAAAATCCTAAACTACCAAGAAAAACTACCATATTTGAGACCCTTTTAAACATCCAAACCACCATCTACCTTCAAAAAGCCATCAAAGAACACCATCAAGAAAGTTTATAATCTCAGCCCATAGGTCATCTTGATCTTTTCTTGGAGATTAAAAGGTAAGAATCAAGGTGCAAGACAACTAGTGATCATCTTGCACCAAAACTCTCAAAAAGTCATGTTTTTCTTGCACTTCTTAAAGCTAATTTTTAAGAAACATGTAAGAAAGTAACCTACTATAAAAATGATATATTTTGACACCTAAGACTATGTAAAAATAAGTCATGAACTTGTTTTGGTAGTTTTTGAAGTTGTACAAAAGATTTGTGCTTGAAAGTCTAGTTAGAAGTTCATAATCTTGGTATTTTGACATTTAGTTTAACAATCATCCTATGGATCTTTTTGGGTGAAGAACCTACTGGTATTTCTTCATAAAAATGATGTTAATCCATGTCTAAACCAATATTGGGAGTTGTTATGGTTGTTTTTGGGAGTTTGGGTTTATAAAAGTGCATGTGAAAGACCTTGATTTTTGGGACAGTTTGTAGAAATATTTTTATGTCAACTTGCTATGACCATAACTTGGTCATAACATAAGTTTTTAATATGATTCTTAATTCTAAAATCATCTACTTTGAAATATATTTTCAACCATTATAATATCACCTTCTAGAAGTGAGTAAAAGTTAACCAAAAGCTATTTTCAAGACAAGTGTGCAAAACAGTAGGTTGTTTCAGTTTTGTTAGAGTGTACGATTTTGAGGGTATCTCACTCATACCTCCATGTCAGGAGCTGAAACTTCTGCAGGAGTTATTTCATAATATGATGAACATTTCACGAAAAACATGGATCCTAGATTCGAAGTTAAGACCCTCTGGTCATCGACACAAGACAGCATGTCCAGAACTAGGCAACAATCTTGTAGAGACTCCTAAGACATTATACTACGATATATCAGAAGGGAAACAATCATAAAAATCATAAGGATGTTCGATGAGACAAATTACGTCATTAGTTGCCCTATGATCAACTCGCCTATGTCGTCAACCACCATGGGAGACGAGAATGCTATCCGTACTCTAGGAGACTACTCCAAACCAAGCCACGAGGGCTATAGGAATACCATCGAGCTCCCCGCATGGAACACCCTGGTACCTCTTTGATCCGACACCATCCGGTTGGCGCAAAATGGATGCTCATTCCACGGACTTCGGTCTGAGGATCCAAACCAACACCTTAAGGACTTTCTTAAACTTGTGGACTCACTTGGCCTTAACGGTGAAAATAGGGAAAGAACACGCCTGCGTTTATTTTAATTCTCCCTTCGCGATCAAGCTAGCAAATAGCTTAAACGCCTTCCAGCAGGATCCATCTCTACATGGAAGGATCTTACTACCCGATTCCTTGCTCAATTCTTTCTACTAAGAAGGACCGCAAAACTCCGCAACGATATCCTGATGTTCTAACAACATCATGGAGAATCTCTATCCGAAGCATGGACTCGTTTCAAAGACTTACTCCAAAAATTCCCTCATCATGGCATAGACCTTTGGCTCCAAGTCCAAATTTTCTATGACCATGTTAATCTCGTCATAAGACGAACCATTGACCGATCGGCCAGTGGTAAGCTTCATGACATCAACGTTGAAGAATCTTGTGCATTATTAGAGGACCTCGCCCTCTATGACAATGAAAGTTGGAATGACCCAAGGGATTTCGCTAAGCCGGTCAAGGCAA
>BQNB010029642.1:4165-55580 GCA_026074375.1 Tanacetum coccineum
TTTTGCCATTTTTGATCCGTTTTGGGTTTATTTGGGCCTTTTTAAGCATAAATAGATATGTGTAATCTACACTTATCACCGGCTCACAACTGATGTTGCAGCCTTTAAAAAGGTCGAGGATCACCGCGGTCGAAATAAGACTCCTGGACCATGGTCGGCTTACATACCGATGTGGCAATTGTTTAAAGGACCGAGGTTTAATAATGTTGCAATAATAATAATAATAAAGTCAAATTTAGACTCCGGGGTTATCTAAATAAAGCTTCCATCTCTGGACTCGTAGTTGAGTTGTTTCGGATGAAATAAAAAGGATAACCCCTAAATCGTGCGAAATTAGAACCTTAATGTGGACCTTATTCTCACCATATCGTCTCTTTAGGAAATGATTTCAAACTAATTGTGGTCTAAACCGGGTTTACTTTATATTAATAAGGGCATAATTTATTTGTCACCAATAATAATAATAATAATAATATTAAAATCTTGAGATACAAATTAGGAATAAGGGAGGAAAAGTAAGTACACAATTAGTTTTTATGAGTAGTGTTAGCATCATAACTTGTATTTTACAATGATTGGTATGTGTTTAATTACACATACCTTTGACCACTAAAACCGGACTTAAATGACTAAAAACGTACCAAATATACATTGTATTTGTATGTTTTGCATTTGTATTGTGCAGGTAATGGATATCCAAGAAAAGGACAAAAATCGAAGCCAAAACGACAAAACCAAGCACGAGAACGGAAAGACCGTGAGAAGTCAAAAAGACAAAGTCAAAGTCAACAAAAGTCAAATCAAGTCAAAGTCAACCCCAGGAAGTGGATTTGGAAAGAGCATCGAAAACCGAACCCGAAAACCTAAATTACCTAGTGGGCCCGGGTCAACCCACTTATATCTTTATAAGCCTTAAGCCTTTGAAAAGGCCCAAGTCCTTTTAAAACCACACCCGGCCCAACACTAGCCCAATACCACCCCTGTTAACACCACTCCACTCCCGTTACCCTTTTATAACACCCCCGTTAGTCCTTTAAGGACTAACGGTGCAAACCCAACCCAAACTCCAAGGACCAAAGATGCACCAAACAAGGACTTTCCTTGCAATACACTTATACACTTTCAGGGACCATTCTTGCCCATTTCCTAAACTTTCAAAAAAAGCGGGAACAACTGTACATCTTTTTGGTTACCCTGTCCTCACTACCCGCCAAATAACAGACAACACTATTCCCCTTTCTTCTCCACTTTGTCTACACACCCCACACCTTATCCCACCAATTGCCACCTTGGCAATCCCTTGCATTTCTATTCGTCTACAAATGAAGACAAAGATTTGATGGACAAGATCATTGAGCTTGGGGACTACTCAAAATGGAGGGCTACGATTGATTTGAGACCTCTCTCACACAAGAAACACAGGCTTGTGCCCTCTCAGCAAAGAAGCACAAGACCTAGAACCTTCCTTCGATTAGTATAAATAGGCTCCTTTGTAAGCCATTGAGGCACTTAGTCTTTTTATCTAATTAATGTTTTCTTTCAGCAAAAATTAGTGTAACCTTTTAATATTGTAATGTTTTGTTTTTGAATTAATGAAAATCAAGTTTTAGTTAAAATTTCTCCTTTTAAGAATTCGTGTTCTATTGTTAACAAAAGTATTTTAAAATCTCTTTATAAGCTCTTATATAACTATCATTAACCTGTTTTAACTTAATAGCTTAAGTACTTCAGAAAAATTTTACAAAAAAACCAAAAAAATCCACCCTTAAAATACCAAAGCTTTTTGGATGATAAGCCGGATTTGGATGGGCTTATGGACACTACTAGCTTATCTTAGATAAGCTAGAGCTAGTAGATGAGCTCTTTTGAGCTCATTTGCCCTATTTTGAGCAAGGGCCTTTGTAAATTTTATTTTTCCATTTATAGCTTATTTACTGTTTTATTGCTTATTTGTGCTTATTGTCTGCTTATATTTGCTTATTTGTGTTTACTTATGATGTTTAATACTTATTATGCTTGTTTTATAGTTTAGAAATCATTTGTTTGAATTTCTTAAATTTTTGTCTATTTTAGCTTATAATTGCATAATCTATCTCAGCTTATTTAAGTGCTTATTTGTTGTTGGAATTTGTTTAAAAGTGTCTAATTTACATGTCAAACATCTGGTATTTGGAAAAGTTTACTTAAATCTTTAAATATCGAGTTTAAAATGTCTTTGAAAAACTTAAAAGGGTGTTTGGCACAAGCAGTACTAACCCATAGTTAGTACTGCTTGTTCTATTTTGACCCATTTTGGAAATTTAACCTTCATTTTTAAAGTCTTTTAACTTGTTTGTGATCATTGCTTAAGTTGGAATCTAAAAATCATAAGTTTTATAGCATGTTGTTTGAATCTGAGAGCTTATAGCTTATTTCACCTGCTTATTTGATTAAGTCTATGAAACTTGATTTTTTGTGATGTTTTTGTGTTTGTGCAAGTCTTAAAACAAGTTAGGATCAAAGTCTTTTAGGCCTGCAAGTTTGGTTTATGTTTTACCAAAACTGTCAAAAACTGCTAAATATTGAAAATTTTGAGAAATGGCTTTTTCATTTGCTTATTGTTGCTTATCTTGAATTTCAAACTCCTTTTTGATTGTTGAATCTTGTTCTTTGAGGTCTAAGCTTAAATTGTTTGTAGGTTATATGTTCATAAGGATCTGTTTGTTTGCTTATTTTTAAGCTCAAAAGTGTGGTTTTGTTAAGATTGCAAAAGTTGTCAAAATTTTGTCCAAGTGTTAAGTCAGTGTGAGATAGCCTTTTCATGAAGATTTTTAAGTGCTTATCTGAATTTCAAAAGGCATTTTCATTGTTGCTTAGCTTAAAGGCCATTCTTCTTAGTGGTATAAGCCACTAAGACATAAGGATCCTTTTGCTAGCTTATTTTTAAGCTAGAAAAGTCCCTCTCGGCCTTTTGCTTACCAGTTTTGGCCAAAAGGCTCATTTGCTTATTTAAGCTTATCTGCTTATTGCTTCTGCTTATTTAGGTGTAGTTTAGCTTATTAGGTTAGGTTTAGCCCATTTCAGCTTATTCTCTTAGGTTTTGAGCTTATTTAAGCTTATTTGCATTTTAGCTTAAAATCTTTAAGTTTTATAGCTTTTTGATGATTCTGTCTTTCTAGCTTAATTTGGTTGCTTATTTTTACTCAAAATTGCTTTTTAGGTATAGCTTATCATCTGTTTTAGCTTAATTCTCTTTTTGGTTTGCTTATTCCTTCTCTACTATTAGTGTAGAAAAAAAAGCCCAAACAGTTTAGCATTTTAAAGCCCAAAAGAGTAAAAAGCATTTCCCCTCTGTCCTTATTTAGCTTATTTTAGTGGCTTTGAATGAGGTATTTTAGAAAAAAAGGTTGTTTTACTAAAATTGGCTTATATTGTTGCTTTTATACAAATTGTAAAAAAAGAATAGAAATTTCAAAAACATTGTGATAGGGGAAGCCCCGGGTGAGCAAGGCTCGAACCCGGGACCTCAACCCCACACCCAAACGTTTTACACAAAACACACTCTACCACTTGCAAAATCAATCCTTTATAGTCATTTTAGCCCGTTTGGTCTATAAGCCATTTTTAGCTTATTTCTTAGCTTATTCGATAAGCTATTTTTCCAAGCTTATTTTTCTTAGATTCTACACTGTTCAAGCTACTTTTCATAATTTTTCCAGTTTTTTTATAAATTGTTTAGTATTTTTTTTATATTTAATTTTCATTAAAATCGTTTTTAATTCATAAAACATTATAAAAAAGTCAAAAAAATATAATTTTTTTAGAAAATTTTCTTTTAACATTTAGAACCTAGGAAAATTAGATTTGCTTTCGGTATGGTTTAAAATTGCAAAATTTGAATGTTGTAAATAAACACGGATTGAATCCCGTTATCACGGTTTTTAGTGTTTTCAAATTTGGGGGTGTGACAGATTGGTACCAAGAGCCAAGGTTATAGAGAACTAGGTAGTATAAACTAGGTCTGGACTATAACTAGTATGTGATCCTACGTGATTATATGTGCCCTTTGTAATTTTACATATACGTAATATGTATATGTACTATGTAATTAAATACTAAGTATAATTACTATTACTATAATTATATTGCATTCTTTTCGCGGTACTTCATCCGATGGTTTATTCATTCATCCATTCATCTATGCATTCATTTACCCATTCATTCATTCGTTCATTTACCCATTTGATCACTCTTTTTCCGCATCATGCATGGTTGGTATAAAGGATATTTATATAAACTTTTGCTTGTGCATGTCATGGCTATCTCTGTTATCTCAGTTTCATCAGATTCGTCTGATGAGAGTGTGGGGACATCTACTGGATGAGTTATCTTGTTTGGTACTATCCCTACCACTATCCCTGATACTACACTTTCTGTGATTCCACCAACTACCCATATTGATACCACACTGATACCTACTGTTTCACCCACTATCCCACCATCACTTGATTATACACCCGCATCACCTAATTGTACACTCGCATCACCTGATTGTACACCCGCATCACCTGATTATTCACCCACATCTGATACAGAGTTTGAGCCATCCGAGGATCCGTCATCAGATCACATACCACCACCACTAGCTACTTCACCATTTCTTTCATCGACCGATGATTCTTCAAAAAGTGATATACCTGATACACCACCATCACCTACCCATGGTACACCATTCATTGAGACTACCCTTTCTACCCAGAGATCACATGTAGCATCTGGTGCACTTCGACGTCGAGTCATGGTTATTGCACCTGGACAGCCTATTCCCCGTGGTCGACCATACCGCTACCATCTTAATGGGACGGTACACATGATGACTGCGAGGAAGAGGGTTGGACCATTACCTACTCATCATTTTTTTGTGAGACATTCAGTTGACTACACTTCTTCAGATCATTTTTCTTCAGGTGATTCTTCGAGAGATTCATCATCGAGTTCATCATTAGAGACTTCTTCGGATTCTTCTACGAATGCTTTATCTGATTCTGCATCTAGTCGTTCATCTTCTGATCATTCATTACCCACACCATCATCGGGTATGAGACCTAGTCATTATTTATGTTCATTGGTACTAAGTATTCATCATTCATCTGCTGCTATATCCGATAGACCATCTCATGATTCTTCTTCTGCGAGTCCTTCTCGCAAGAGGAGTAAATCCCCTGCTGCATCTGTACCGTTATCTTCACCTACCCTTGGAGCATTGTCTTATGCACGTGCTGATCTTTTACCATCACCTAAGAGGATTAGGACTCCTGAGTCAGCTACGGATTTAGAGGGTTGTTCGGAGGATAGTTTTGAGCCATATGTACCTAGAGAGGCTGGATTGGGAGTTGACTTTGAGGATGAGAGTTCTGAGCTGTCTAGGTTTAGAAGGGCTGATTTAGAGATGGATGTTGATGTTGTGAGGATTGATGGGATTGATATTGACCCCGAGATTCAGGCAGAGATTGACGAGTGTTTCGCTTATGCGGATGCTCTTAGAGACAGAGGGATTGATGCTAGGGTTGTAGTTGAAGCTATTGATTGAGAGGAGATCGAGACGGGCGTGAGAGGCCCAGTTAAGGTTAGAGTTGATAGACTTACTCACCCAGTGGTAGCTGATGATATCCCTGAGCCTACTCAGGAGGGAGCTGTAGAGGTCACATATGAGACATTAGGAGATTTGGTTTAGAGGTTTCATAATCATACTAAGGAGATTCTGGTTCATCATGTTCAGGCTATTGAGAGTGTCCAGAGGGATCAGGGACACAGGATAGTCGCGACAGGATAGCAAAGTTTTGATATGTTAGAGAGGATCGGAGAGCTGGAGCGGGATAATAAGAGACTTAGAGACATGATGGATGTTGCGAGTTAGAGAGTTGCACGATCTCAGCGTAAGGAGTTGCGTGTTCAAAGGGAGACGAGACAGGTTCGGCGTTTCAGATTTTATGATCGCGTGAGGATTACTAGGCTTGAGGCTTATGCCAGGAGGCATTTGGGTTACCGTTCTTAGATTATTTCTTGATTATCCTAGTATTGACTTATAGCGCCTAGTAGTAGCTAGTTATTAGGGATTTGTAAATCCTATATTCTGGAACCGTGTTGTAACCATTAGTATTGATGATATGTAATCTAATATTACCATTCTATGTTCGATATTCTTAACTTAAAGATATTTTCTTTTGCTTATTGCATATTGCATTATTATTAAATCGTAGCATTATCATGAAGTTATTATGATTTTGTATTTCTGTGTAATAATACTTGTTATTTTATTCGAACCCCGTTAACAATCTCGTATCACCATGAAATTTCATTGCGTTGTGCATTGTTATGCTGTAGGACAATGCCTAACACCTAATCTGGAGCATCAAGGACACATGAAGGAATTAACGAACCAATTGATCGTTAACTGGCAGGAGCATTGGGAGCTCGTACCACTGTTAGGAACCTTGAACCCCTTATGAGAGACGGGTGTGGTCAAGAGGAAGTAAATGGAAATGGAGGAAATAGAAATGGAGGAAATGGAAATGGAGGGAATGGAAATGGTAATGGGAATGGAGGAGGAAATGGCTATAACTTTGGAGGATTTATGCCTGCTCGAGAGTGCACATATCAAGACTTCCTGAAGTGTCAGCCACTTAGCTTTAATGGGATGGAAGGAGTTGTTGGGTTAACTCATTGGTTCGAAAAGATGGAAACGGTGTTCCACATTAGCAATTGTACAGAGAAGTACCAAGTGAAGTATGCTTCGTGCATGCTTCTAAACAGTGCATTGACATGGTGGAACTCCCATAAGAGAACAATTGAGATTGAGGCCGCCTATGCCATGAGTTGGGCAGAACTTATAAAGTTGATGATAGAAGTGTACTATCCAAGAAACGAGGTCCAGAATATGGAGACCGAGTTATGAAACTTGGCTGTGAAAGGAAATGACTTGACTGCTTATACTATAAGATTTTAGGAATTGGTGTTGTTGTGTACTAGAATGGTCCCAAATGAGGAGGACAAACTTGAGAGATTCGTAGAAGGTTTGCCTAACAATATTCAAGGGAATGTAATAGTTGTTGAACCCACTAAACTTCAAGATGCAATTCGTGTTGCCAACAACTTGATGGATCAAAAGCTGAAAGGATATGCTAGAAGTGCTAAAAACAACAGAAGGTTGGAGAACAACCCGAGAGACACTCGGGGCAACAACCAGTTTTCAAGCGGCAAAATATTGGAGGCCAGAGCATGGCAAGAGCTTACATGGCTAGGAACAATGAGAAAAAGGGGTATGTTAGATCTCTTCCCTACTGCAACAAGTGCAAATTGCACCATGCAGGACCGTGTACTGTGAGATGTGGAAACTGTAAAAGAGTCGGTCATATAACTAGGGATTGTATGGCTACAGTTACTCCAAACACTCAGAGAGCCCTAGTTGGGAATCAGCCGGGTATTGTTTGTTATGAGTGTGGAAGGCCAGGACATTTTAGGAAAGATTGTCCTAAGATGAGAAATCAGAACCATGGAAACAAGACTGGAAACAAGACTGGAAACCAGACTAGAAGTAATGAGGCTACAACAAGGGCTTATGCCATTGGAGGAGGAGGAGCAAACCCTGATTCCAACATTGTCATGGGTATGTTCCTTCTCAATAACTGTTATGCTTCCATGTTATTCGATTCGGGTGCCGATAGGAGTTTTGTGTCATCTACCTTTAGTGCTTCGCTTGATGTTGAACCATCCACATTAGACACTAGTTATGCCGTAGAACTTACCGATGGAAGAATTTCTGAAACAAATATTGTCCTTAGAGGTTGTACGTTAGGATTATTGGGTCATCCGTTCGACATAGATTTAATGCCCATAGAACTTGGTAGTTTTGACGTCATCATTGGTATGGATTGGTTGGCGAAATACTACGCGTTGATCGTTTGTGACAAGAAGGTTGTCCGTATACCTTATGGAGATGAAGTGTTGATAATTCGAGGCGATGATTATGACGGCGAAAGTAAGTCGAAGCTGAACATCATATCCTGTACGAAGACCCAGAAGTATATACAAAAGGGATGTCAAGTTTATCTAGTGCAAGTTACATCTAAGAAGACTGAGGACCAGTCAAAGGAGAAGCGGCTTGAGGACGTGCCGATTGTACGGGAATTTCTAGAAGTCTTTCCAGAAGACTTGCCTGGACTACCGCCTGCTCGACAAGTTGAATTTTAAATCGACTTAGTCCCTGGTGCTACACCTCTAGCATGAGCCCTGTACCGATTAGCACCAGATGAACTGCAAAAGTTATCCACTCAGTTGCAGGAACTTTCTGACAGAGGATTTATAAGACCCAGTTCCTCACCCTGGGGAGCTCCGGTATTATTTGTCAAAAAGAAAGATGGATCTTTTCGGATGTGTATCGACTACCGTGAACTAAACAAACTTACTGTGAAGAACCGATACCCACTTCCGAGAATCGACGACTTGTTTGATCAACTTCAAGGGTCAAGAGTCTACTCTAAGATCGACCTGAGATCTGGTTATCACCAACTCAGAGTTCGTGAGGAAGACATTCCCAAGACTGCATTTAGGACTCGCTATGGTCACTACGAGTTCCAAGTAATGTTGTTTGGTTTGACTAACGCACCGGCAGTATTCATGGATTTGATGAATCGGGTGTGCAAACCGTATCTGGATAGATTCGTGATTGTATTCATCGATGATATTTTGATTTACTCCAAGAGCAGAAAGGAGCATGAAGGGCACCTTAAGTTAATTCTGAGGTTACTTAAGAAGGAGGAGTTGTACGCCAAGTTTTCAAAGTGCGAATTTTGGCTGTCAAAGGTATAATTTCTTGGTCACGTGATTGATAGCGAAGGCATTCACGTTGATCCAGCTAAGATTGAGTCTATCAAGGATTGGGCGTCACCCAAGACACCAACCAAGATTCATAAATTTTTAGGTTTGGCCGGTTACTACCGACGATTTATCAAAGGTTTCTCAAAAATCGCTAGGCCTATGACGAAGTTGACTCACAAAAGCGTAAAGTTTTATTGGGGAGAAAAGGCAGAGGCTGTGTTTCAGCTGTTGAAACAAAAATTATGTAGTGCGCCGATTTTGGCTCTACCCGAGGGAAGTGAGAACTTCATGGTATATTGCGATGCCTTGCATAAAGGGTTGGGCGCGGTTTTGATGCAAAGGGAGAAGGTCATAGCTTACGCATCCCACCAACTCTAGGTTCGAGAAGAACTATACAACACACGACCTAAATCTTGGTGCAGTAGTGTTTGCCTTGAAGATGTAGAGACACTATCTGTATGGTACAAAGTGCATCGTGTTTACTGATCACAAGAGTTTATAACACATTCTCGATCATAAGGAGTTGAACATGAGACAACGACGATGGTTAGAGTTGTTGAGCGACTACGACTGTGAGATTCGATACCACCCAGGGAATGCGAACGTGGTGGATGATGCCCTGAGTCGAAAGGAAAGAAGTAAGCCGCTACGAGTTCGGGCCTTAGTTATGACTATGGGGTTAAATCTTCCTAAGCAGATTTTGAGTGCTCAATCGAAAGCCAGAAAAGAAGAGAACTTCCTCAACGAAGATTTGCATGGCATGATTAACAAGCTAGAACCTCGTGCTGATGGAACATTATGTTTGAACAATAGAAGTTGGATTCTGTGTTTTGGTGACCTGAGAGCTTTGATTATGCATGAGTCTCATAAGTCAATGTATTCCATCCATCCTGGATCGGATAAGATGCACCAAGACCTGAAAAAGTTGTATTGGTGGCCCAACATGAAAGCAGAGATTGCCACCTATGTCAGCAAGTGTTTAATGTATGCCAAGGTTAAGATAGAATATCAGAAGTCATCTGGTTTGTTGGTTCAACCAGAGATCCCACAATGGAAATAGGAGAACATAATGATGGACTTTGTGACTAAATTGCCAAAGACGGCAACCAGTCAAGACACGATTTAGGTAATCATTGATCGTCTCACTAAGTCTGCTCATTTCTTGCCTATGTGAGAAGATAACACGTTAGAGAAGTTGACGAGACAGTACTTAAAGCAAGTAGTCTCAAGGCATGGAGTGCCAGTTACGATCATCTTCGATCGTTATGGGAGATTTACCTCACATTTTTGGAAGTCTCTAAATAAAGCATTAGGTACTTGATTGGATATGAGTACAGCTTACCATCCACAGACTGATGGTCAGAGTGAGAGAACCATTCAGATGTTAGAGGACATGTTACGTGCCTGTGTACTCGACTTTGGAAAAGGCTGGGATAAACATTTACCATTAGTGGAATTTTCGTATAATAACAATTACCATACCAGCATTAAGACTTTTCCATTTGAGGCGTTATATGGGCGCAAGTGTCGATCACCCATCTGCTGGGCTGAAGTTGGAGATAGTCAGCTCACTGGCCCAGAGATCATCCGCGAGACGACTGAAAAGATCGTTCAAATCAAGAGCCGTATCCAAGCTGCCCGTGATCGTCAAAAGAGTTATGCTGCGTAAGACAGAAACCCCTTGAGTTTCAAATAGGAGATAAGGTCATGCTAAAATTGTCACCATGGAAAGGGGTGATACGTTTTGGCAAACGAGGAAAGCTGAACCCTCGATATATTGGACCTTTTAAGATAATTGACAAAGTAGGAACTGTTGCCTATCATCTTGAACTCCCAGAGCATTTGAGTAGAGTTCATAGTACATTTCACGTTTCAAATTTGAAGAAATGCATGGCTGACAAACCTCTTGCTATACCGTTGGATGAAATCCAAATCGACGACAAACTGCACTTCATCAAAGAACCTGTCGAGATCATGGACCGTGAGGTCAAGCGTCTAAAGCAGAGTCGTATTCCGATTCTCAAAGTACGCTGGAACTCTAAGAGAGGTCCTGAGTTCACCTGGAAGCGTGAAGATCAAATGCAAAAGAAGTACCCTCATCTTTTCTCAATTTTTGCGCCCGTGGCAGAAACTACGTCGTAGCTTTGAGGACAAAGCTCTTTTAACGGGGAAAGGATGTGACACCCTGCAAATTTCCGTTCAATATTTTAGCCGTTACCGGTCGCTAATTTGAATTTTTAAAAGTTTCGTTTAACTTTTACGTTTAACTGGGAAGTTATCTCGCTTTTATCTAAAAATCATCTTTCGGGAGCGAACCAGGACACCTAACGTTGTAGTATTTTGGAAATAGCCACGTTTTCAAATTTTAAAGTAATATTTAAAATTTAATAATTTTCGGAGATACCGTTATTCGTTTCGTTATTTACGTGAATCGTGATTTATTTAAAATATGAGCATATGCATGGAGGACTCGGAAATTAAATTAAAAAAATGAAGCACTAGTATCCTTGAATGATGGAGACCATTTTGGTCCCCCTCTCCTTACTCACGTCCAAACAAACACCCCTATTAATCTTGGATGCCAAATTTGAAATTCAAAGTAATAAGACAAGTTTACAACTAGGATTTGTCCTTGCTTAATTATGATTGGGAGATCATTTTGGTCCCCTCTCCCCTCCTTGTCATATCCCACGGCACACACACACTCACACACTTTTAGTATGTGCAGCAATTGTCCATATATACCATTTACTTCTCATCTTTCATTCATATCTCACACACACTTAGCATTTGAGTTTTCTTTTTCTCTCTTGTCCCTCCTAGCCATGAAATACATACACACATATATAAATCCATAAAATTTTCATCTTTGATCAAAAACTCTAGAAGATTTGTTGAAGGTTTGATCATTTGTATCATTCGGGTATTTGTTAAACAACATTTAGGTTGTTCTAGTCTTATTCATCCTTCTAAAAACCTTCAATCTTTGTAAGTCTTCAAATCTTCTAATAACTTGTACTTTCATAATCATCTTGATGCATACATACTAGTTGTACAATTTATTTGGTGAAATAAAGATTTTAAAACTACATAAACCTTAAAAGGTTATGCTTATGGTTCGAAAATAATGATACCAAATATAAGGAAATCATAGTTTTGTGATCGTGGTTGTTTTTGTGTAATAAAAATGGTATGTTATGGCTTATTTATATTCGGCTTATATAATGAGCTTTTGGAAAAGCTTATTTTGATTTTTTTAAGCTTAATGGGCTTATGCTTGTATTCGGCCCAACTAGAAAAGGGAGGAGAAGTATTCGTTTAGCTTATTTTGTTTCGGCTTATATTTTCTTAGCTTATTTTGAAGGGATAAATGGTAAACTTATTTCGGCTTAACAAATAAGCCCGAATATAGCTTATTGGGCTTTTAGCCGCGTCCCACAACCAAGGCCCAACACCACGAGCTTATTTTGAGCTTATGTGGTTCGGCTTATTATTGTTTGGCTTATAGTGAGCTTATTGATAGCTTATTATTAAGTCGCGTGTTTATTATTTAATGTTTTGCTTATCGGACTATATGGATAAGTAAAACTACATTTTGGACTTAACGGGCCAAGGCCCAACATAAATACAATACGCCAAGGCGTAAAGCTACGGTGTAGCTTATTGAATAAGTTCATGAATAGCTTGTTTAATAGTGAACGACTTAGACGCTATATGTTTAACTCATTTTAAACGTTGGACGTTGCGAATAATAAGAGATTTGATGATGTATAGTTTGTAATTATGAAAAGTGGATTGAAAGTGATTTGAAAATGGTTTTAAATAAAGTCTACGACTTTGGAAAACGTGTAAACATGAACGGGTCATGCCGAAATTTTTATTAATTATTATACTTATTAAATATTAGAAAACGCACATGATAAAACTAGATATATGGGAATTTAATAAAGTGCCGAACAATATATATATAAAAATATATATAATATATATTTTTACTTAGACATATATGTATGTAACATTAATATACATATTATTATTATTATTCGTTTTATTTACGAAAACATTTTTAATTACTATGCGATCACAAACATTAATTTTTAGAAATATATTAATAAAAGTACACTAGTAAATCCTTATGCATTATCCGCAATTCTACGCTACTCCGATATTAAACCAAACCTTCATTTCATAGGTTGTCTTTACGAACCGTCGTTCGTTATCGTGTGATTTTATTCTAGACTATTCTTCTTCGATTCACCAATCAAGGTGAGTTCATAGCCCCACTTTTAAATTATTTTGAATAATTGTTTTATAACTTGGGGTGAGAAACATTGCTTGCTTTTAAAAACTAGACACAAGTACTATAGTGAGAAATTCTCCGTTTACGTGTTGCCTAAGTAGCGTTTAGACCACTATTGCCTGAATTATCATTAACTGTTAATCACCTTTAACCTACTGGCTGGTTAAGTTAGCGCGAGTGAATAAATAGATCTATTGGGACTAATTATCCCTATCCAGGTAGGAAGCACTTACTAGTCCGAGTTTGCCAAGGACTAATGGATATATGTCATGTCGAAACTAGTTAGGTGGTCTTTAGTCGGACACCTGAAGGGCAAGCCTTATATAGCACTGTACATGCTATTTTTCAGTATTAGCTTCAGTGTCATGAGCTTAGTGCAACGTAAATGCCACTTTATGTGAGTTGTATCTCCTATAACTGTCGCATACGTTTTGATAATCTTGTGGTCCACATTAACTACGTTTGAACTAAACCTATGAATTCACCAACTTTATGTTGACGTTTTAAGCATGTTTTTCTCAGGTGCTTAGCATGGATGTCGTTGCTTGATCTATATGAAGTCTAATTGCCCAAACCAGTTTTCCAGATTTTATCTATGTTATCTTTAATACCGTTGTTGAACTTATTCAAGCTTCCGCATTTTAACTTTTGAACCTTTTAAATTTGATCGATGTAAACTTATTATTATTTTGAATTTATGCAACGGTGTTTATTTTTAAAACGTACCCTTAGAGGTCGTTCTTTATTGCTTTGTACTTGAGATTTTCATGAACGTCACGCCCCCGGACGCTTATTCGGATGGGACCTTATTTGGGGGTGTGACAAATAACCCATCCATACAAAGTTTAAAAACGCACACCATACCTTCCTTCCCAGCAATAAGAAGACCCTCTGACAGTGCTACACGGATGTACTCATTAAGGTTAACATGTGAGAACACCTTCACACACCCTTGAACATCCACTTCATGACTTTTTCTTTCATGTTGGTAACCTGACCAAAAAACCACGTCTAGTTTTTCCCAAAGTGAACTCATATGAAACATAGCATGCTCTTAGTGTACGGATACTCCAAATTGTCAATTGCAAATCGCGGCTCCATAAAAAATTCCAGTTCACTATCACTGGTCGCCAAAAAACCACGTCTAGTTTTTCCCAAAGTAAACTCATCTGAAACATAGCATGCTCCTACTGTACGGATACTCCAAATTGTCAATCGCAAATCGCGACTCCATGAGAAAATTTCAGTTCACTATCATTAGTCAACTGCAAGATACTACCCTCGGTTCCAAACCTGTACCAGTTCCCAAACTCTCAACAATAAGTGAAAGCACGCCAGGACTTACTAAATCTAAAACCTGAAGTTCCCATGTCGATTTCCAAGGGGATTTTTGCTCGTTAGATTACATTTGCTCACAAAACCTCCCAAAGAAGTTCCCACTGAATCTCTTTAGAGCCTCTCATCGACCCTTTCACAGAGCCTCCCACTGAGCCTTTTGCTAATAGCGTTCAACCTTTCAGCCTTCCAATCAACACCTTCTGTTAGATTATAGCCCGACCATTCTATCATAGAAATCATTCCGCCACCGGAATATTAACCTGGTACAAGGTCTCCCGATTTAATATGCGAGCAATAACCTGACCACCTCTAAACACTTGTCGTATCTGGTCAACCAAAGCCTACATGGTACCCTTCGTCATCCAACTCCTCACAGAGGTTACGTTCCCCTCTGAGATCATGATAGAGCCTCCAAATCTTCAGGATCTAAACAGTAACAGAGATAGTCTCGAGGACCACGTCCTCAATACCCGCAACAAGAACCTTCACAACTTCCTCTAGCATCTTCCATGAGCGATACTACTTGTGGTTATTTATCATTCCCATGCATGGGACCACAAGGAATGATACAATTGAAAACCAAACAAGGATTTCTAATATTCTTCTCCACAATAACCCTCTACATCTTCAGAACCATCTATGATAACCTTCACATGAGCATGCTTCGTGATCGTAGCCTCCAAAGGCTTCTATTCACAGCCTTTAATAAATTATGATCGCAGCCTCCAAAGGCTACATGACCGGAGCCTCCGAAAGGCTTTGTGATCACAGCCTCACAGACTTCTATATGTTGTTGTTGTAAACAATTCCAACTACGTGACGATCCAATTGTTCTTCCATGACGTTAACATTCTATAACCTGGCCTACATTAATTACCCAAAGTAATCCTTAGTCTGCCTCCATGACAAAGTGACTAGTAGAGCCTCCGTTAAGCCTACGCAGCCTTCGCCAGACTTTCGCAGCCTAACCAAAGAATACGCCATCAACCATGATCTTAGATCTGACTCTTCTGCATTCTGCCATTGCTCCTATCGCTGATACCACTTGTTGAGGGGGAATTGATCCCGACATAGCCTTACGCAAGCTCTAATAACCTCTGACGGAGTTACCACTTACAACCATGTAAGCATACACAGTCAAACACACAAGAACCTCGTGTAACCACCACCGTATAATAAACAGAGCATAATCAGAATCTACAAGATCATAAGAAACACAAGAACAATACGACACATAAATTTTATCGTGGTTCCACGATCTGTAGTGATCGTGGTCATCCACCTTGAACAGAAGAGAATTTATTAGCTACAAGAGCTATAAACTGCTCAGGCTCCGTGCAATCTGTACGGGTTACTAACCCTAATACATACGCACACGTATTAGTATAAGCACACTGGTTTACAATTAAATATGAGAGGTATTTATTGAGGTGAAAACCCTAATCCTAACTTGCTCCCTAAGGTTATATCCTAAAGCCTAGACTAACTACATATGGGCCAAGCCCATCTTCCAGAAGTTTATGCCTCGTAGGGAGGGAGTCTTTGACCGCCTGTCGAAGCCTCTCCTCAGAGCCTAGCTTTTGGAGCCTAAATCCTCTACTCAGAGCCTAGAGCAGCCTTCAGGGTTCTATTAGCCTCTACAACTCAACAGATAGTGTTATGATATATTAAGAATGGGTTTGATTATACATTATCAACATGTTCAACTTATGTCAAAGTGTTGGTAGAATGTTCATCACATGAAATTAGAGTTAAGTACATAGATCGTCCTTGTGGTTGTCGCAAAATTGCATGTTTCGTCCTAAAAGTTCAAAAATTACACTGATCGTCCCTGTAGTTGTCCATTTTGAGTTGGCTGCCTGGAAGATTTTCAAGTGATCTTCGGGATCTTCACTTCCGTTGTATGTTTTCACATGACTTGGCATTCGTGTTTTCGGGAAATCGAAGTGACGGATTCGAGACGTGAACGGATCAGTCTCGGCACATACCCAAGGTTGGGAGAGATCATCATCTTCGACACTGAACTTTTTCCTTCGTGATTTAGACTTCCAGTGTCCACCTTCACTGTCTTCACTTTCAGAGTAATTTTCAGTATACCTTGAGCTTTCCTGACGGCTATCGGAGTGCGCGGATGTACTCCGTCCTCTGCCCCCGAGTCTCTTAAACACGGTGCTCTCTCTTCTTTCCTTACTCTTGTATTCATGCCGTGGCGATCTTGACCTTTCGCGCCTCAACCTAGTGAAGACGCTAGGATTGTGGCGCGGGCTACGAGAGCGTCTCTGTCTTCTTGGCGATATTGTCCTGGACTCAGAATATGCTGATTCTTGTGCCCTAGTGCTTTTCTTCCGGTTATCGCCAAAGTCGAGCCTTGCTTTTACTTCCTCCAGCTTTTCTTTCTTTCTCTTCTCATACTCATACTTATCCGCCATGATTGGTAGTAGTTTCTCATAGTGCTTTTCGCAGAACTCTTCGAGATCCACAGCGGATGTAGTTCTCGCGGAGCCCTGGGGGGTTTGCTTGTCCTTCCCTATCGTATTCCGCACATCAGACCTGGGATGGCTAGGGGTAGGTTGTTCGTGATTGCTCATGGTGAGTATTTTCAAGGAACGCAGTTATATCGGTCCCACGGATGGCGCCAACTTGTTAGTACAAAAACTGTGTATGGGGGTGAATATGGGTTTAGATCATCTATTGGGCTGGGCCAATGGATGGGCTGTGATGTAGATCTTGTACTAATCCAAGTAATGGAGAGATAATCTGCACAAATGAGAATAAACCGTTAGCCTTACCGCAGGGCGGACCCCGCGATTAAGCTCCGGCGTGAGAGTAAGTACACATGTTTGTCAGAGAATGTCAGAATATGTGTGTGTATTAATGATTAGACAGAATGTACCTTTTTGGGGTGTGACATGACCCCTATTTATAGGCAAGCCCAATACTAGGGTTCCCTAGTATTTCGCTTGTAGCTGTTGGTGGCCGGAGTGGGTCCCTTGTCGGGCAAGGGTCCACGTGTAATCGTCTCCGCGGACGCGAGTGATCTTCCGCGGTCATTGCATGTCCACGGAGGGGCCATGGTGCGGCTTTTAAAGATACTCACATGCGTCTTTGGAATATCTGGAGTCTGACCCTTTGTCAGGCTTAGTAATCCGGCTATTCGTTGTATTGGGCCTGGGCCCATATGCGTATATTATGAACTAAGCCCAGTAAGCTTGGTGTTCGTACTATACGTCATCACATATCATTACACATTTAAGTTTTATGGACAGATAAAGAGAAACGGATGTTGAATCGTTTGCTCCGCACGTAACTTACTATTGTATTTCTATGGCTAGAGAATTATTTCGCTCTTCTGATGGTGGGACTATAGCTTTGGACCGGTTGATAAACTTTGATGGTAATGACCCTTCTTGGTTTTTAATAGTCTGCATTCTTGTAAATAGTCACTTTAAACTATGTTCTGGTTTTTTAAACAGAGCACCTGATAAATTGGAGGGATGGGCATGCCTTAATATAGGAATAGAATATGTAGATTAAAAAAATACATTGTGTGAACTCGTGATATCTCAAAGCAGAAATAGAGATCTATTTTATAGAGAGTACTGGTATTGGTCCTTTATCCATATGAACATGAACTGTGTGCAAAATCCGTGTGAGGATTGCAATTATAGATTGACAAACCAATATTTTGTATTTTTAATCTTTTTGGGTCATTTATAAGTGTTGGCTTTTCTTATATGTCTAAAAGTTGTAATCTACATGCTGTCCCCCGACTCCCGCACAAAGTCATGTTTCTAGAAATAAATTCTTTACACCAAAGTGTGAAAATCGTACTCTGCTAGAATGAATCTTATAATTATGTTTTTATCTAAAGGTTGTTTTATTTGGATGTGTTATTTAGAGGCATTGCTTAAAGTGGATGAATAATATGGGTTGCTAGAGTGGTTACCGTTGTGATAGTGATTCCGGGTTTAACAAGCCGACTCTGATTCCACGGTGAGTTTTCTTCTTTTACATTGTTAAGGTTGATTACACCTTTGTATGTCACATGAACATAGTTATGTTTCTCCAGATTAATACTTTTAAAAGTAGAAAAAAGATTAACTACATTAACCTTAAAATGTCTAACTATTATCAAGTCTCGTATGCCAAATTGATAGAAAAATAGCTTGCATAATTGCTTTAAGAGACTTTTAAGCGGTTTTTTTCTATATTGGGGTGACATGTATATGGCAGTATATAATAACACATTGCATAAACATGGCAAGCATGGATATAATGTGTCCTAAGCAAATCATTGGGGCTCAGAGGGGACCACTCATGTAAGTATTTTCTAACCTCTCTGTCCTGCACTATTTACAATCTTTCTGTTTAGAAGTCACACAAGAGTTTGCAACATCACTTTTTTGTCGATTGTACTTTAGGTACAACATACCTTTTATGGCTATTTCTCCCAGCTGGATCATTGTGGATGTGGTTAGCATTCATTTTAATATTTGAGTTAAAAAGTTACTTTGATATGATGTTAAATATAGCTGCATGTGTTTTGCGGACATTGTGGCTATAGTTCAACAATCCTATTAAATTGGATTTAAGGTGAAACATTGTGATATGTGAGAATGAGAAAATTTAAGCAAAAAACTATATGTACGATTAGTTTATATTCAATTATAATGATTTTAGAAACTTGGTTGCTTGTTTGCACAGTCTGATTGCTTGTTCCGCTACTTTTATACGCACAATTACAAAAATGGATGGTTTGGGTTTACTAAGGGGCCGAACGTCCGTGCTTGCTATTCCAAGAATTTAGATTCCGTGAAGAATTGGAATGATCATTTTTTCTGGGTTGATGAGTTTGCTGGGTTGGCATAAGCCGTAATTACCTTTTGAATAAAGATACTTATCCCCGCTTTGAGTATGAGAACGGAGAGGGTGGGTTCTATTTTCCGTACGCATCTTGATTATTGCTTATGCTTTTCCTCTTTTCATTGTTTACTTATCTTTTTCCCTGTTGTCTTTTACAGAGATGGACTTGAATGCTTTTATCCGTACCGCTGATCCCCGCAAGGTGAGGATTGTTAAAGAGCTTAGCTGAAATGAAAAAGAACCCTATTGTTACCGTGGCCAAACATCGCACCGTGACCCTACTTCCGACCTCTGTGGTTCGTTCCTCCGGAGAGTTGTCGGCTAGTGTGGAGAGGGAATTTGTTGGAGATGCAAGTGTTGGTGATGGTGGAGATCAGGGGTTTGATTCCGTTGCTGGTCAGGATAATGTTGAGCCAACCGTGCCTGTCACTGAGCCTGTTGAAGCTGAAATTCCTAGGCCCAAGCGTTCAAAGAAAAAGAGAGTAACCTATGATAGTGAGGGACTGCCTGTCGCTTCCCATCCACCCAAAAGATTAAGGGCCGATTATGGGACTACTGGTGGTTCCGCTACTGGAGGTAAGTCTCCTAGTGTTCTTAACAGGTTGCTCCAAGATTCTCGATTAACGGTAGAACAGGGTGTTCCAGCTCTTCCTACCTTACCCTTTATTACTTCTTCCGTGACAGCTTCACCTTTGGAGGAGGGCGGAGATCGTACTGACTCCGTGACTGGCCCTTCCTTGCGAACTATAGGTCCCTCCGCAAGGTTCGTAGTCCTTTCTGATTCTTCTCATCACTCAGGCGCTAAATCTGCGGATCCTGAAGTTGATTCTCTTGTCAGGTCTGCTGCTCCGGTTATGACTGAGGCTACTATTGTTGCTACTCCTGCTGATGTTAGCAAAGATAAAAGTGCGCCGCATCCGTCCATTTTTGGTTCTTTAAGCTCATCTAAGAAGACGGATCGTACTCTTAGTCTTTTTACAAGGAGGTCAGGTAGTAGTTTTGATGCTGGGAGCATTCGTGCGGAAGAGGTTGTAGGTGACGGCTCGGAGAAAATCTATGTTCCTGAGTGGACGATGACCAAGGGTTTTGAGCTGAATGATGGACGTTTGTGTGCCAATATGATTGATCACTTCACTCCTCATGCCTTCTTTAAGACTGTCCGCAGAATGGAGCATGAGCAACTATTTACTGAGTTCAATGTATCAGCCGCACGTAATTTGAGTTTGAGCTCCGAGGTGAGGATGCGTGCGGAGTATAATATCTTGGAGAAGAGGAAATGGAGATCTCTTGCGGAGGAGAAAAATATTTTGTTGGAGGCGAAAGACAAGGAGATTGAAGACTTGAAGTCTCAATTGCTTAAGGCAAAGGAGGAGTCCGCGGAAGTAGCCCAACTCCGATCTCAGGTTTCCGGTCTTGAGGCCACCGAGAGCTCACTTCGAGGCGAAGTCGCTTCTACCAAGGACCACAACGTCCTTCTTGAGCAAGAATGTAATTCTTTAAAGTTAAAAGTGACGGGCCTTGAATCTACTATTGCTGAAAAAGATCATGAGCTTTCTGACTTAGGAGCGTCTTCTTCTTCCTTGAAGTCCCAGAACCAAAATCTTGTTAATCAGGTATAGTTTTCCGTCCTTACCTATTTTCTTCATAATTTTGTGTTTCCCTCTCCTCACATATACATACATGTATTTCTTAGGTTCATGAGCTGGAGATTTCTTCCGCGGACCTCCGTGAGAAGCTGGAGATGTATGAGGGGAGCTTGAAACAGTTAGAGGAATTTAGAAGTAATCTTATGGGACCATTCAGGAATGGTTGCAGGAGATTGATGTTGATTTCAACGGTGTTGTATGTGCTTTAGAGAGTTTCCATCGTACCTCCTCAACGTCTTTGCGGGGCGTAAGATGGTTACTATCCATGGTATTGAAGCTTATTGTGGTTAAGGTGTCTTAATTCAAATGAGTAAAGTGGCTCTTGGGCATGCTTTGGCAGCGCTATAGAGAAGGGGAATGCAGGTGGACTGCCGCAGGGATTGAGCATGGGCAAGCTGGCAGATGTTTGACTGATCTTGTAGCTTATATTTCCCTCTGCAGAGATGATTTTAATTATGCTTCCGTGATTCTCCGTGACTTAATCTTTCTGCTTCTTCAAGAGCTTCCAACAGAAGGATGCCAGCACTTAGGATATTATGGATCTTCTCCGCTTGGACGACGTCGTGGCTGAGACCCTAGGTATGACTGATCTTCAACCCAGTGTGAGTCAGTATATGGTAATCGTCCATCTTAAGCAGGATAGGGTCGTCATTGGTAGTCTAGGCATTGTTCATTGCTTTGGATATTTGTCGTGGGCGAGTGGAGAAAATGGAAAGGAATCTTATTGAACGTCTCCCCTTTTTGAAAGACGTATTTATGTCCATTGATGATCCTTTATCCGCTGAGGCTTTGATTGAACCGCCTGCTGAGGTTCCCGCTACTAATGTGTTATCTACTGTGGTCATTGTTCCTCATACTGATCCTTCCGTTTCCGTAGAAGATTATGATAATCCTGATTCAGCGGATGTGGTTCCGGAGAACGCTACCCTAGGTTCGGAAAGTGAAGGAAAGATCAATGCTTCCGCCAGAGGTGGCCTTACGTTTTCCTAATTGGATGATGAAGCTAGGGATGCTATTTTATGAGTGTATTTGTTTTTCCCTCCGCGGTCGCATGTGACCTTGCGGTTTCTCTTGTAATTAAAATATCATGGCTACTTATAGTTCAACCTGTTATGGTGTATACCGCGGCCGTATGTGGCCTTTTTGTTGCGGTATTTTTCATGTAACCGATTTTGCCACACTTTTTGGACATATTTGTTATATATAAATGTTGCTGCTATCTTTTCATATCACATGTGATACCTTTAGTAGGATAGTCTTGTTTGGATATTTTGTGGGTTATTCTCCCGGTACCGGGTTTGCAATACCTCTTACGTACTTTGAGCTAATTGTGAGGTTACTCATCCTTTTGTTACACGGAATAACATTAGTGGAGACGTGCTCCGTGTGTGCGCGGCTTAATCACAATAAATGACTTTGCAAAGTAAAAAGATAGAATTTTTCAAACAAATCTTGTAAAGGTAGCTAATCTTCACTTTTTTCATTAAAATTAAAATCATATTACATGATATTTAAAAACTACTACACGGAATAAAGTAAAAAATGCTCTTCCCATCACGGAGTCCGTATGGTTAGGCTGCTTACACTTTGTATATATAACACTTTTTTAGGTTGCGTACGTTCCAGGTTCTCGGTACTTCTTTTCCGTTGCGATCTTTCAACTTGTACGATCCTTTTCCAAGTGCTTCCGTGACTTCGTACGGGCCTTCCCATTTAGGTCCTAACTTTCCAGTGTCTTCTACACGGCTTGCCTCGTTGCTCCGATACACTAAGTCTCCTGGCTTGAAGCTTGTATTTCTAACTTTGGTGTTGTAGTATTTTTCCATTTGTCTCTTGCTTTTTGCTTCTCTTATTGCTGCTTGCTCCCGCTTTTCTTCTATCAAATCTAAGTTAATTTTCAACGCTTCATCATTTTCGGCAATGTCACCACTGCTGCTGTCATGACGTGGGCATTCCAATTTTGTGGGATGAAGCTTCAGTTCCGTTAAGTTAACGAGAACAGTGTGTCCCATTAACTGGACTTGATCATGGTGCGTGTGCCAACGTACGTGAGGAGATTTCTTCAACCAGTCTGGTGTTCTTTCGCCTAGTCTTGCTCTTTATTTCCTTCCCCAAACTCTATGTTTGCTCTTTCAACCAGTCCGTTCGTCTGAGGATGTTTCACGGAAGCAAAATGTTGTTGAATGCATAATTTTTCACACCAATCCTTGAAGGGGTTATCTCGAAATTGCTTCCCATTATCAGATATGATCTCTCCTGGAAGACCAAATCTGCACACTATGTTTTCCCATACAAACTTTTTGACCTGGCTTCCTGTGATAGTTGCTACTGGTTTTGCTTCTATCCATTTGGTAAAGTAATCCATAGCCACTATTAGAAATTTGACTTTACCAGGTCCTTCCGGGAAAGGTCCAGCTATGTCAATACCCCATTTGTAAAATGGCCACGGAGATGTGATCGGATTCAGTTTTTCCTGCGGATTTCTTGGGACGGGCTTGTGTACTTGGCATTCCTGACATGCTTTTATAAGTGCCCTTGCGTCCTTGTGCATTGTCGGCCAGTAGTAACCAGTCCTCAAAGCTTTGGCAACGGGAAGGGATCGTGTGCCCGCTTGCAATGCTACTCGAGCCTTCGTGATCTACACGGAAGACGTAGTTTGCTTGTGAAGGTCCACCCACATCGAAGCATGGGCCTAAAAAGATTTTTTGTATTAGTATTCCATGATGATGGCAAAACGTTATGATTTACGCTTTATCTCCCTTGCCTTTTTCCTTTCTGCTGGTAAAGTTTCGTCCGTGGGGTATTCATGAATTGGGGTCATCAAAGGTGTATACCCTTCTTCCTCTACACGGCGAGAACACTCTTTTCGTTACGGATTTTCTTTCAATTCCTCAACCAACAACCTGTTTGCCGGAGATGTGCAAACTGGTGGACGCCATTTTGCTTAATGCATCTGCCTTTTTGTTCTTGCTTCTTGGGACTTGCTTTATTGAGAACGCGCGGAAGGTGTTAGTAAGTGCTTTTACCTTTTCTAAGTACTTGACCATGTCTATTTCTTTCGCGATGTAAGTCCCATTCACTTGGTTTGCTACCAGTTTTGAGTCTACATTTACTTTGAGATTTTTGACACCTATTTTTTTCCGCTATTCGCAATCCTGCTATTAATGCTTCGTATTCTGCTTCATTGTTAGTTGTTTCAAACTGAAATCTCAAAGCGTACATGAACTCTACTTCCTCTTGGTGCCATTTTCTTAAATCACAAGAAAACATAACACCCGTTAGATTTCAAAAATCTTAACCATAACCCGATGTATACATAATGAATTAAAACGAGATCACAACGACAAGGTGAATACACAATAGTATTGAAATTTACAAATCGACATTTATTCACATTAACTCGCGATTTCATATAAAAACATAATCCTCCTTTTATATATATATTGGAAAATAATACAGATTGTTTATATACAAATGATCATAACAACTAGGTTACAAAACAAAATAACCAAAAGCACATACTAGCCGAGATTATACCCATAACACGTAGTATGCTATACAAGATAGCTATTCAAAACCAAAATATCTTTACCGCCTGTAGCTGGGAATACCATTAATACTTAACAGGCTGCATTGCATAAGCTTACACTTAACTAAATCTAGAACAACTACCAGCCTCCTCTGGTGCATCGGGCTGTGCCGGACCTTCTGCGGGTCCCTGCTGCCTCTGAAACTCAGCCATCTGTGTCTGTAGCCCCTTTAGCAGCTGTAGTGCCATAGTCAACTGAACTTGTCTCTGGTGGTCTGCTGCCTGTAATCCAGAAATCAATGCACGCTGTTCCACTACTGTAGTACGTAGTGCCAAAACATGTGAACGTGCATCGTCGCTAACGTCCATAGAAAATCCCCAGGCCTCACGGGCCATCCAAGCCTCCCTCTCGACCATAACTGCTAGATGATGGTGGATAGGCCTATCTCTATACAATAGGTTGACCCCTTTTTTTTTTCTGGGGGCCTCTAGCTCAGATCGATCGTCTCGAGCATCCTCCATCAAAACCATGCATGATGGTGGTCTACCTGATCAAAGTGGTAGAGAGATCGGTAATTATTTCCGATTGACTCCCTTATGGTGGTTGGTGCGATCTCCTTGATGTCTTCCTCCCAGTCCATCCCACTCATCCGTGTTGCCATAGTCTATACTCCCTCAGATATCGGACATCCAGGGATGTCTAGGAGCGTCATCTACCATATCGCAAAATTTATATAGGTCTTCCCTTGCTACAAACATAATGGTCTTCCTTGTATGTGCTGGTACATCATACCCTAGTCAGCCACAGGCGCTGAAGTATCACGACCTCGTAAATGGGGTAGGAGAAACAAGACGAGGCCTCTTCAGAGGAGGTAACAACTCTCGGGAATCTCAATACGAGTAGGGCTAATAGGTGAGACTAGTATTTGGGGTGGTGGTGGAGATGTGTTTGGGGAAAATGGGTGAGTAGAGTAATAAGGAATAATAGAGTCGGTACGATCAACAGATGGTTAATAGCGACAACTGTAGAGTCGGCAGAAGCTTGGTGCTTCCTCCTCCTCTCCTCCTCATCATCATCTCCTATTCAGCGGTAGTAGGCAGGTCCTCCTCAAGATCCTCACTCATCCTCTGGTTCTTCTCTGGATCAGGACTCTGGGAGGGATATATTTAACGATGAGTCCGCAGTAGTGGTGAAACAAAAGCAAGTAAAAAACGTGCTCCTCAGCTGGGAAAGACATGATCCTCAGGTGGATTAAACTCGGGGTACTCTGGCCTACGGTATATTTGGTATGTAAATAGGTAAAGGTGGTTGCATCCGGGTCAAGGAACGTAATTAGGTGATGGTAGGTGCTTCTAGGAAAGGTATGTAATCGGCGGATGGTGGTTGTCAACTCCTGGTGACCCCATGTTGAATATTCCAGATCCGTTAAGTATGTAATAGTTATGATTGTTCGAATCGGACATGATAATATCTAAAAGCATAAGTAACTTATATTAAGTATTGCTAATATAAGATACTTTGTAGTAATTTACATACTATAATGTAAACACGTATATTAATTCATGTAAGCACTTAGTATTTTTAACTAATGCAAAAAATAATTTATGTTATGTCCTGCGAAAACCCGCTTTTTATGATGCAATGTTTGAAAACTGGTTATAGTCAGACAAAACATTTGACTGGTTCTCTTATAACGCTTGGCTCTGATACCAATCTCTAACACCCACATAAATGGGTCGCAGCGGAATAAGGATCCGGGGCTGTTGGGGATGTGTTACTTATCAAGATCAATAACACAGTTAATATAAGAACGACACAAAAAGTCGTTTAAACTGATACATTGGATTTATTTATGTATTTGTTACAAAAAGCCAGAAGCTTTACTTGATATTGTTACAAAGATTTACAGCCCATAACAGATAAACAAAATGTAATGTGACTAAATCTTTAATGCATGACTTCAAAATATAACCCCCAATGTATACCTTACGCACCTCGTGCTTTAATGACCTCCTGAAAAACATTGCATCTTAAAACGTCAACATAAATGTTGGTGATTTTCATAGGTTTAATAAATGATCATGCAGGACCGCAAGACTTTCCCTCTGATAATGCGGGGAACGAGATGCAGACATCACAAATGTATTTACGTTTTCCTAAGGCTCATGACAACGAAATCTCGACATAAATTGAATACAATATATAGAGTATATATTGCCTACATTGACCGTGATGATGTTCAACCTTAACGTTCCAGTATCCCGACATGAAATACATGTTCGTTTCTAAATGATAGGATGGTTAACACGATCGGGGAAGTCATCCCAAATAGATCTATTTATAATCATTCGCGCTCACATAATGTAATCCACGGTCTACCTTATTAGGGATTTATCAGTTCCATGATTTCATAGGGCACAGTGCGGTGAACGAACTTAGGCATATATCGTAATCATGATTAAAATGTACACTTGCGTCCAATTTGTAAACGTGCATATGTTTCTCACCCCAAAACCTGATAGTATGATTTAAGTAAAACGGGGGCTATGAAATCACTAGAGGTACAGACTAGCTTAATTAATCTAGATTATAACGTCCACAGACGATTAATGCAACCTATTTAAATTAAGGCTGTATAAGTACTGAGTATTTAAATTACATCGAAAATAATTCTTATAGTTGTTACATCATATCTATCGTTCGGGATATCATAAATAAAAAGAGGTCATGACTATGACGTACGAGGAGTTTAGGTATACTTTAAATCGTAAATCCAACAAATAATCGATACGCATCCGAAGAGGCCTCATATGAAACTCCCTAGTCAATTTGCACTTTGATAACCACTCAATATTCTATATAGCATACATCACCGGTACTATCATTTTAGTAAAATCGTATTTATAAAGTGAATTCGTTTAATAAATATACTTTTCGTAAAATGGACTAACTTGGTCGTTTTAAAGCCGTTGTCGAGTTTCTTACGTCCAACGTTTCGTAGTAAGCGAGTAATCAAAATATTATATTTTAAAGTTCTTTAAAATTCTGTGCGAATAGTCAAATTACTGTTC
Organism: Tanacetum coccineum; assembly: GCA_026074375.1. Taxonomy (NCBI): domain Eukaryota; kingdom Viridiplantae; phylum Streptophyta; class Magnoliopsida; order Asterales; family Asteraceae; genus Tanacetum; species Tanacetum coccineum. The sequence continues at coordinate 31,770 of BQNB010029642.1, forward strand.
ACAACAGTCATTTCTCGTCTTTTAGGCTTTTAATTTGGTAACTCGTAATCGCGATAACTTATTCGTTTTAACTCCGATTTTAGTGATTCCTTCGAGTACGTTCTCGTTATTAAAAGATTTATTATATTTTATAAAAATAAATCCACTGATGAATAGTTGCGGTTTTTTTTTAGTTCATAGTTATAAAATTACTTTTATACTTTTAATTTATTGTAAAATGCACGTAATTTACTCGTTATAGTACGTTTTGAACGATTTTTGCCGTGTACGATATCGTAATCATCAGTTATTATTCATATTTTAGGTGTTCTAAACTCAAACCTACGGCCATGAATAGAAACTTTCTTTAAAATATAGTTTATAAAGAGTTTTTATAGTGTAAACTCGTTTTTACGTATCTTTTTCGTTTTAGAGCGGTTTTCCAAGTTTCTTATCATTATGTAATCGTCATGAGTAGTGTTATTTTATTAATATCATAAACCTATTGTCGAAAAATTCATATTTGACAGCCCTAAGTTCATGTATGTTTCTTTTTAAAACCTTGTTTTATGTAATATTACTTAGTAGTTTACTATAAAAAACTCTTATAACCATTTTTTCATTTGTGGTACTTATAATAAGTCTAATATTATCCCTAGTCTTATTATTTCATTGTAAACAAGTTTCCTTCCCTTTTACTTTAATTATTTTCACAGTGAAGTTTAAGAAAACATTATTAAACCCTAATAGCCTGTAAAAACATGTTCTATACTTAAACTATAAAAGTTTAACATTACTTTTTATATTTACTTTTCCATGTTATTATAACAATTTAGGAACATGGAATAGTTATAAATTGATAACTCAATTAAAAATCCATTTTATACATTTAAAAAATTCATTAGTGGGGATTATGGCTATATTTAACAGTAATACATAAAGTCATAAGAAACGAAAAGTATAAAGGGATTTAAGAAAACCTTGTGATGATGTAAGAGATGTGACATAAGTTCTAAACAGTGTTTAGATTACTAATCAGCTTTCAAGCTTATTATCCAAGATTAGGTTTTCATAACCTTATCTTTCCTTTTTTCTTCTTTCTTGAAATGATGAACAAGCATTCCCGAACACCTTATGAAAAACCTTAAGTATGTTGTGTATAGGGTTGTATTATACTTAGAAAATAATGTATGAATTTTTGTTTGGTGGCTTAATGTGGCCGTGGGTTTTGGACTTGTAAAAGAGAGAGATATTATGAATTTTGCATGTAAGATTTAAGGTAAAGATTACTCATGCATGCATGGCTATTTATAGTATAAATATCTCCCTAACTCAACCATGGTTACTTTTCTAACCCTAGTTTAGTTTAGCATGACAAGTTGGTAAAGTGTGTAAGAGTTACTTTATGTTAATATCTAGATATTATGCTAAGTGATGACTCTTGGTCCAATCCTTAGAATTTCGGCAATATGCATGTATATGTGATGTTATATTTAATATTTTGAGTATTGGGTATAATCGTGGGTATTCGTTTAGGCGTAGTTAGGTTTTAGAACTTCCGGGTATGCCTAAACGTATTTTATTATGAAACGTAAGAATTTTACGTAGCCAATAAAAATAAGATGAACAAAGTTATTTATTATCCTCATAATAATCATATAACACTTGCTTGATGTAAACATTTAATTGTTTAATGCCCATTTACATTGTATGATCATTTTCAGTTTACGCGATTTAACTTAAAGTTTACGGTTTAAGAGCAAACGCGTAAAACCCTAAAAATAAATTATGAATTACATAATGTCATACAATGACCTAAAATACGAGGTGTTATATTGTATACACAAACCTCCAACTTACTGACTTTGCTCATCAGTTGAGCTTGGTTCAAGATCAGGTTCTTAATACGTACGTTTGAGCCGTCAAATATGGCAACAGTTGATCGCTTCGTTTTTATCAGAATGTTGCTCAAAGAAACTATTGCTGTTCATTCCTTATCTTTCTATTTGTGTACTCTATTTTACGGTTTTGGTCATATTTTTGTACATTTTACTTGAAGTTCATATTGTAGATGATATTTTTAGTGGATTTAGAGGTAATTATGTATCTCTTACTGTCGACTCGACCTCCAAATTGTATAAAGAAGTTGTGTCCAAGTGCAGTTTGCTGCATGGAAGGTTGATACTCTTTCTTGTATCATCATATATACATGATTATGTTGCATACATTTTCTTCAATTATCATTATACATGATTGTTTCGGTAAGTGGACTATTAATATGATGTTTTTCTTATGGTTTTAATTTTTCGATTCTTATTGGTGTAGATACTTCTGCACTCCATGGCTTTGTAGCCCCCATCTTCAGAGATCTTGCTAAATCTTTTGGTAATGACATATAACGTCAACTACAAAAGGTAAGAAAGTTCCTCACAAACATAATCCTGTAACAACAGCATTTCGTTACTTACAAAAGCACACTTGGTCTTTTATACTAGTTTTGCCATGAATAAGTACAGTTTTGGAGTTTTGTGCTAAGACGTTAATAGGGTTCAATATGCCTTTGATGCATGGAATAAACAAAACTCTAACGGACACCAAACATTGAAATATTTAAAAATAACATATGTTAGTACAAAAACTATGTATGGAGGTGAATATGGGTTTAGATCATCTATTGGGCTGGGCCAATGGATGGGTTGTGATGTAAAATCTTGTTGACTTTACATCCAAGTAATTTGAAGAGATAATCTGCACATATGAGAATAAACAGTTAGCTTACCGCAGGGCGGACCCCACGATTAGCTCCGACGTGTGAGTAAGTACACATGTTTGTCAGAGTATGTCATGAATAGTGTGTGTATTAATGATTAGAAGAATGTACCTTTCTGAGGTGTGACATGACCCCTATTTATAGGCAAGCCCAATACTAGGTTTCCCTAGTATTTCGCTTGTAACTGTTGGTGGCCGGAGTGGGTCCCTTGTCGGGCAAGGGTCCACGTGTAATCGTTTCCGCGGACGCGAGTAATCTTCCGCGGTCATTGCATGCCCACGGAGGTGCCATGGTGCGGCTTTTAAAGATACTCACGTGCGTCTTTGGAATATCCGGAGTCTGACCCTTTGTCAGGCTTAGTAATCCGGCTATTCGTTGTATTGGGCCTGGGCCCATATACGTATATTATGAACTAAGCCCAGCAAGCTTGATGTTCGTACTATACGTCATCACATATCATTACACATTTATGTTTTATGGACAGATAAAGAGAAACGGATGTTGAATCGTTTGCTCCGCACTTAACTTACTATTGTATTTCTATGGCTAGAGAATTATTTCGCTCTTCTGATGGTGGGACTATAGCTTTGGACCGGTTATAAACTTTGATGGTAATGACACTCTTGGGTTTTAATAGTTGTTTATTGTAATAGTTAACTTTATAACTATGTTCTCGGTTTTTTTAAACAGGCACCTGATAAATTGGGGGGTAGGGGCATACCCTTAATATAGGAATAGAATATGTAGATTAAAAAAATACATTGTGTGAACTCGTGATATCTCAAAGCAGAAATAGAGATCTATTTTATAGAGAGTACTGGTATTGGTCCTTTATCCATATGAACATGAACTGTGTGCAAAATCCGTGTGAGGATTGCAATTATAGATTGACAAACCAATATTTTGTATTTTTAATCTTTTTGGGTCATTTATAAGTGTTGGCTTTTCTTATATGTCTAAAAGTTGTAATCTACATGCTGTCCCCCGACTCCCGCACAAAGTCATGTTTCTAGAAATAAATTCTTTACACCCAAAGTGTGAAACTCATACTCTGCTAGAAAGAACATATAATTATGTTTTATCTAAAGTTGTTTTCTTTGGATGTGCTGTATTTAGAGGCTTGCTTTCAAGTGGATAGAAATAATATGGTTGCTAGAGTGGTTCCCGTTGTGATAGTGATTCCTGGTTTAACAAGCGACTCTGATTCCCCTGAGTTTTTTTCTTTTACATTATTAAGTTAATTTCACCTTTTTATGGAACATGAAAATAGTATGTTACTCATATTAATACTTTAAAACGTAGAAAAGATTACTACATTAACCTTATATTGTCTAACTACTTAACAAGTCTCGTAATGCGAATTGATAGAAAAATAGCTGCATAATTGCTTAAAAGACTTCATACGCGTGTTTTTTTCTATATTGGGTGATGTATATGGCAGTATATAAAACACATTGCATACAACATGGCAAAGCATGGATATAATGTCGTCATAAGCAATCATCGGGGGCTCGGAGGTGTACCACTCACTGTAAGTATTTTCTAACCTAGGACAGTCCTGCACTATTTACAAATCTTTCTGTCTAAGAAGTCACACAAGAGTTGCAACATCACTTTTATGTGATAGTACTTTAGGTCACATACCTATATGGCTATTTCTCCCAGCTGTGATCATTGTGGATGTGGTTAGCATTCATTTTAATATTTGAGTTAAAAAGTTTTACTTTGATATGATGTAAATAGTAGCTGCATGTGTTTAACCAATCCTATTAACTTGTATTTAAGGTGAAACATTGTGATATTGTGAGAATGAGAAATTTAAAAAAAAAACTATATGTACGATTAGTTTATTGATCAATTATAATGATTTTAGAAACTTGGTTACTTGTTTGCACAGTCTGATTGCTTCTATACTGGTGGATGGACACAGGATTTACGTGAAGTTGTGAATCACCTTCACTCTACACAGCCTGAAAATCTTCTTTTAGCTATTGGGTTGCTTTTGGGATAGCCTTGGTTGTCCTATTTTGGTTTTAAAATTTTTTATTTTAAAAATTAATGGTGCTGTTTTCAGAATATATATTTGTAAACGAGTTTGTAAATATACTCTTATCTGTTTGTAACACTATTAGCATATTTCTTGTCCATCGCTATGTATTTATTTTGAAAATCCTCAATGATTCGTTCTGATTATAATATGATAAATCTTGAAGGTGTCGTATATAATTATCTTGGCTAGGATGGGACTAATGCCCACATTTGTTGGGGCTTGGCTTGATATCTATCAGTATTCCTTGAGGACACATTTTGGCTATAGGTGTTTGCTATCAATCAGTATAATTGGACCATTCTCAGTTGGAAAAAAGGACTTCAAAATTGTACTGCTACTTAATTAGTCCAGTTTCCTAGATGATTGGATCTCTCTACTTTTCCTCACTCCTCCGCGTTTTTGTTTTTTTCCCGTTTGTGTTTTTGTCTGTTTTTTTTTTGTTTTGTTGTTGTTGAGCGTGTGATCCCAATCATCTTGGAAACTGGACTATCTAAAGGTTGCAGTTACTATTTGAAGTCCTTTTTCCAACTGTGAAAGGTCATTAAACTATATAGGAAACAAGAAAAAGGGTACCAAGGATTACTGATAGATGCTGCCCATACATTTGGGGCATTTGTCCCATCCTAGCCAAGATATTTTAACTGCAGGATTGATCATTATAGTATCATTCGAATCATTGAGAGTTCTAAAATATACATAATGACGATGGACAAGAAATAATTGCTAATTGTGTTACATCAGATAAGAGTTTATTTACAAAACTCTTGTACAAATATATTTCTGAAAACAGCCCCATTTATTTTTACAAAAATATATGGCACCCCAGGCTAGTCCCAATTGCTAAAAGAAGATTTTCAGGCTTGTGTAGAGTTGAAGGTGATCACAAATTCTAGTTTAAATCCTGTTGTCATCCACCAGTATAGAAGCTATCAGACTGTGCAATACAAGTAACCCAAGTTTCTAAAAAATCATTATAATTGATCAATAAACTAAATCGTACATATAGTTTTTTTTTTAAATTCTCTTTCACCAATATAACAATGTTTCACCTTTAAATACAAAGTTAAATTTGATTGGTTAAACCCACATTGCAAGCTTACTATTTATTCCATATACAAGTAAAACTTTTTAACTCCAAATATTAAAATGGAATGCTAAAACCAACATCCACAATGTTCACAGCTGGGAGTACATTTTGCCATTAGGTATGTGACCCTAATGTACTATCACATAAATGTGATGTTGCAACCTCTTGTGTGAACTTCTTAGACAGAATGATTTGTTAAATAGTGCAGGACAGTCCTAGGCTTAGAAAATAATTACAGTGAGTGCGTAACACCTCCGAGCCCCGATGATTGGCTGATGACGACATTATATACTTGCTTTGCCTTGTTGTATGCAATGTGTTTTTTTACTGCTTATACATCTCACAATATTGAGAAAAAAACTCGAGTTATGAGTCTTTTAAAAGCAATTTTGAAGCTATTTTTCTTATACATTTCGCTGTACGTGACTTGTTAAGTAGTTTGACATATATTTGGGTTATGGTGTATAGCGTGTCTTCAGTTTTTTAAGGTGTGTTGATGGGTGAGTTAGTCGTGGGCGAATTTTGCCAAAAAAGGTGAAATTAACACCTTAATAATGCTAAAAGAAAAAAAAACTCAGGGGAAATCAGAGTCGCTTCGTTAAACAGGAATCACTATCACAATGGGACCACTATAGCACACATATTATTTCTATCCTCTTGAAAGCAAGCCTCTAAATACAGCACAATTTCCTAAGGGAAATAACAACTTAGTTAAAACATAAATTATATTGTTCTTTATAGCAGTGTATGAGTTTCACACTTTGGGGTGTAATGAATTTATTTCTAGAAACATGACTTTGTGGGGAAGTCGGGGGGGACAGCATGTAGTTTTACAACTTTTAGACATATAAGAAAAGCCAACACTTATAAATGACCCAAAAAGATTAAAAATACAAAATATTGGTTTGTCAATCTATTAATCTGCAATTCATCACACGGAATTTTGCACCACAGATATTTTCATATGTTAAGGGACCAATACCAGTACTCTCTATAAAATAGATCTATATTTTGCCTTTGAGGATATCACGGTTAACACATTGTATTTTTTTATACTACTTTCGTTTAAATTGCCTTATATTAGTGGCAGCCCCATACCTCCAATTTAATCAGGTGCTCTGTTTAAAAAACCAGATACATAGTTTTAAAGTGATATTTACAAGAATGCAGGCTCTTTTATAAATAAAAAAGAAGGGTCTTTTCCATCAATATGTTTATCTTTCGGTCCATAGCTTTGTCCCACCATCAGAAGAGCTAAAACTAATTCTTAGCAATTGATAAATACCAATAGTATGGTTGTGAGGTAGCAAAACGATCAACATCCCAGTTTCTCTTTATATGGGCCATAATACTTATTGTGTAATGATATGTTTTTTAATATTTCAAGTTTGTGTCGTTTGAGTTGTGTTTTCATGGCATCATGGCATATTGAACCCTATTAACGTCTTAGCACAAAACTCCAAAACTGTACTTACTCATGGCAAAACTAGTATAAAAGACCAAAATAGTTTGTGCTTTTGTAAGTAACGAAATGCTGTTGTTACTGGATTATGTTTGTGAGGAACTTTCTTTCCCCTTTTGTAGTTGAAAGTTATATGTATCTACCAAAAGTTTTGCATGATAGTTGAAGTTGGGGCTACAAGCCATGGAGTGCAGATGTATCGAACCAATAAGAATCGAAATATTTATAACCATAAGTGATATTATAATCAATCTTTTTTATTAGTCCTATCTTCCTTAACTATCAGGTTTATATGTGTAGATACTTGAAGAATTGTATGCTTCTATAAATCAGGATTTATTTGTTGGATCAAGAAAGGGGTTTCATCCTTATTGCAAGATATAGGCACTGGGAAAATTTAGGAAGTAGTGTATTGGGGGAGGTATGGAGTCAGGTTTGTGTTTCAGTTGTTCCTACGTTTTAATCATATTTTTTTGGATGAGTACATTTTTGACACTTCAAGATAATATGTACTAAAATTATGACCACCATATCCGTAAAATAGAGTCACCCAAATTGGAAAGATATAGGAATGTTTACTAGCATATAGTTCTTGGAGAACAGCTGATAAAACGAAGCGTCATATGTTGCCATATTTACGGCTCAACTGTAGCTATTATGAACTGATCCTTGAACCAAGCTCTAACTGATGAGCACCCCCCCCCCAAGTACCAAGCCCACCGACCCCACATGTAACCCAACTGTGGGTGAGGGGGGGTGTCATGGTTTGTATTGTTTGTGGTTGCTACTGGTGTGAGGGGTGGATTATGGTGTAGTAACTTACGGAAAGGCCATATCTTATGGTGGCAGTTATTGTTTAGCTCTCGGGGCTTGAATGAGGGTGGGTGGATGGTGGCGAGGGTGGGGTATCACTTTAGGGCGGTATGGTTGTGTGCTGCTCGTGATGTGTCTTAGAGCGGTTATTTATGTATTTTGCGTTATATTGTGGTATTTGTATAGTCATCGTTTTGATACTGGATAGTTATTAAAAATTGTCTTCTTGGAATACAAAATCTTTCAAAAATGTTCTTTTTTTAAAGTTTTATGGTTGAGGCTTTTGGTCGACGAAGTATATAATGTGGTTTTGTGAAAATGTTAATTTGCTCATGTGTATTGAACAAATTCCATCGAATATTGCAAATTGAATCAAAACCGACTTAAAACAAACATTCTTTGAACGGTTTTCGGATGGAAAATTTCAAAGGTGTCGAGGAAGAATGTATTCCGAAGGTAATGTTGACATATTTGATATGGTCGATATCAATTTGTTTACTGTCGTTGCGATGAAGATGATGATTGTTCAATTACGACATACAGGTAAGGTAAGTCTGAGCCCCTGTTTAATTATTATCTTAGACCACTAACTAGTCTAGATGAAGGGTTGTATGCTTTGGCATGTGAGGATGATGTACGTTGCCAGGCTACCCTTGATAGAAGTTTTAAGTTGATTGAGGTCTATATAGAACATGGTGTTACGTCTGTAGACTCGTAGAATAGGCCACCACAGTTTAGGGCAACAATAATAGAAGAGATTATTGATAAGCCTCGTAGCAATGTAGCAATTGAACATAGATCTGAAAAGATGTTGTTGTTTACATGGCATGATTCTAGTAAACCAACTACGGAACTTGTTTGTGACTCTGTCACACGTAAGTCTTTGACTCGACATGATTCTAGCACACCTTGTAAGGATTTTATTTGTGAGTCCCTTATAGTGGTCCCATGTAAAACCTCGTTATAGTTTTTGTTTAAAGAATCAAGAGTAGGTTAGTTGTTAAATAACAAGTTTTTGGTGCCCGCGCTTCGCTGCGGTTTGTTTTGTATATAGAGCGTTTTCGTTCGGTTATAAATTCGGGTCGCTTTTTATATATGTTAAATGTTTTGAAGCCTGATACGATAATAATGTATGCAACGAAATTCCAACTATTTTGCAGTAACAGACTCATTATTATCTGATTATGATTTCCCAATATCAACACTTCTATTACACAATGCCAAACACCCTTTATACTCTATATCACAATCCATCTACTCCAATTCTCTTTGCCAATTGAGAAAACAGTTGAGCATTCCCTATCGAATCAATTATTGTATCAACTTTGAATGATAAGACACAATTTAAAACTCATATACGGTGAGACAAACAACATCATGATCATGGAAGGGACACACATGGTCACTAACAAATGAGGCTAGTTGTATGTATATGAGCGAGTGTCGACAAACTTAATCATAAAGGTATAAAAATCCACAATGATTCAAACATGCAAATAAACTTAATTTAAAATATGAAAGTGGGAGGGTCATTTTAATTGTGTCGATATCTTGCAATAGCAAAACCAAAAAATATAGAAAATTATCTGATCACTAATGGCTATACCATCTTCAGTCGCAATAGCCGAGGCTGATCATAGTCTACATTTTTTCGCTCAATTCATTCGGTTTAAAGCCACTTAATATTCTAAATACACTAACCAAGACAAGTAACATCACAAATATCACCGAAGTCCTACCGCATAGATGCCTATTTTGTTAATGCAAGCCAGTTTATCAGTGGCCCTACTTTAAGAACCTGCTGTTGCACTGAGCCAGAATTAATCCTGTGAGTTGTTACCGATAGACATATTGCTGTTGTGACATTTTTTCTCTCTATAGCTTGTATGTCTTCTTTATTGTATTGAAGATCATTTTGTATCTACAAAAGAAGAGAGAGATTCAACATCATCAGACAAAGGAAGCACCATATGAGATGCGAGCAAAAGAAGAAAACCGACACCCTTTAAGCAACACTAACTTAGACCAACTACTTGCGGATCCTACCCAGAACTATAAGGCGGCACAATCAAATAAACGTGAATTCATATCCAACAGTACCATTATCAAGACCACACAAATCCTGTACAGGGAGGGTAAAGGAATATGAAATGCCTATCGGCATACATCTCTAAGCTGATATCTAAAGCATTAAGCAAAAGAAGTAGGAGGGTGGCATTCTATGACCGAGGTGGCAACTCGTAGGCACACCCGAATACCATAAATGTGTTTATGTTAGTGCAAATTTTGGAAGAAATTATGCATTTGAATGTGATCACTTTCTTAAACAACATTAAATATACTCTTCTTGTAAGATGTGAACACTTTGGCTCATTTACTTATGAAATTAGTCGGCATCGGAAATGTGTATCTCTAAAATTTCAAGCATGATATTTATATCGAGATACGGGTCACGCGGCTTGAACAAATCAATCAGGTCAAAAGTTCACATAGTAATGGACAAACAAATTATCAAACAGAATAATATAACTAATCAATAAAAATCAGATTATATAAACTTACAAAGTGTCAAGGCTGAATAGCTCACTAAATATCAACTGAAGTACACGTGAATAGCTTTGTTTGAAGTAGCTTAAGGACCTTTTTGATCTGTACCATCAGTTTACAATACATCACATGGTGACACAACTGAAACACTACTATTAGAATAAGAGTATAAGACTATCTCATTGTAGAAAGATATTTCAGAGACAATAAAAGATTCAACGCATAAGCGATAAGATAATTGTTCAGAATTGCATAAAAGTTTACATGTAACTAAAATCACTTAATCAGAACATCTTTTCTATAATTTCGTAAAATATATACGTTAAGTAGCGTTTAGGATTACAAATTCAGTACCAAGACTAAACATATTTCCAGAGCATGTATAAAGTATTAGCAGTACTAAGGTGTTTGTTTTAGCATAATGACAGAAGGTTATGTTGAGCATATAGGTATTAGCATTACATCCTTAAACAATCAAAATTTGTCAAACGATCAAATAACTGATCATTTAACTATCACAGCTTCAAACATAAGCAACTAAAAACGAACCGCTACAATACATTTTGGTATTGCTCAGTATCTCATATTTTTCCGTATTGCTTTCAAAATGCTGTGCCAAACACCCTTATACTCTTAATGGATTTGAGTGGCATTAGTAATACGTACGCTAACTCGGTTATTGCATATGTCAGCAAACAGTATGACAGGGCCCGAATACACATTATACAGAAATTTAAGACAATGCTAAACAAACGACACTGACGACTATGCTAACGACCTACAATCAGGTCAATTTACCACTATAAGTGGCAGACCCAATTCACCCAATGACGCTCAATTTATTCTCTATACATTTCTCTTGAATTAACATAATAGTATATTAATTCTAAAGCTCATTATCGATGTTCGTGACCAGAACCACAATTCCATTAAAATGACTAATCCTCATAACTCAAGAAGTCAACAACACATATTATGCAAAAAAGCCAGGAAAACAGAAAAAACTATATAGAATTAATCTCCTGAGTTCCTCCACGCTATGTATCTAGTCATTTAATAGCAAGATATGGCGTTAGGCTATAAAAAGTTCCTATTTTACCTTTGAATGTCTCGTTAATTACCTGAACTTTGTATCAAAGTGGTGAAGGCATACTGAAGCTTCTAATCTGGCTAAATCAAGTCCAGGACACAACCTGAGCCCTCCTCCAAAAGAAGTGAATCCAATGCTGCTGCTACTGCTCATGTCCCTATCTTGTTCAATACAAAATAGATTTCATAAATATGTTCAATAATTCATAACATATAGAAATTGAACAAAACAATGTGTTGCAGACAATATCAAACATGAATGGAGGGTCAGTTAAACCCAAAGGACAGTATGTTTAGGATTTAAACATGAAAAGCATCACACTCGCATGATTGTTTAAGTTGTTCCTCATGGGCTATTTGAAAGCTTACAGGTTCATGATAGTTATTATGATGCTTACAGGGTTGTTATTAGACTTTTGTATGACCCGAACCTAAATTGATGTTATTAGACTTTTGCTTACAGGGTTGTTATTAGACTTTTGGTTGAAAACTTACAGGGTTGTTATTAGCATCGCATCAGTTTATAGGTCGACCTATAACATCAGTTTATTTGGAAGCTAACAGGGTCATACTATGATGCTTTTGCATCAAGATTCTTATTCTCGACCTATAACAGAAGTCTGATAATCAGTTTACTTAAAGACTCTTCCTTCTGCCATTAGATTAAAAGTTGCAACTTAAAGTAATGAACAACTTCACATGAACCTGTAAGCTTTCAAATAGCCCACGGTTACACGAAAAAACCCAGCTTATTACAGCAAAATTAGGCCCGATTAACATCATATAGACGTCAAATCGATCCACAAACGTACATGTGAAGAATGTAGCGCTGCACTTAACCGCTAGAGCGCAATCTTCCCAAGTGTTGCGTTTGTTTGCTCTGTCATTTCTTTAATCTCTTTTTGCTTATCGCCGTCCTCCGCGTGTTTCTTATCATCATCTTTGAAAAATCTTCGCAATGGCATTAATTCCCTACGTAAGACATTTCAGTCTTATTAGCTTATAATTGTATACAAACACAATATATCCAGTTTTAAAGTGTGACATGGTAAAACATATTTACAAAAGCTGCAAGCTTTCCCAAGAACCCACACCAAAAGAGCTGCTCGAAAAAGTAAGTTATATAAGCATAAGGCAGAGGTTTACCCAAGCACCCAAAAGAGTTCAACATCGTTACCAAGACCCAAAATCAAAAACTATGCCTACCCAAACACACGAGCTGAAAATATATTAGGCCTAATCTGCTATTATACCAGATGTTGAAACTCATATTCAATAGTACACTCTTTCACCCGAACTAAAAATGTCTGGAAAGGAGTCGGTTCTAATACCTGCGAATTCTGAGTTTTCCTTGTCGCCACATACACACCCGCACAAAACATGTATAAAATTTTTTCAGTAAAAGTTATGTAACTCATGCGGTCGTAATAAGATTCTAGCGAAAACATCGCATTGCTTCATTTTCTCTGTTTTTTTATTCTACACACTTTTCTACCTCAGTTGGGCCGTTTATAACCTAAACACATTTAACGCATTTATATTTAAGCAGTTTCTCTGTTTCACACGTTTGACTTATATAAATCCAACTCAAAGCAACCCATTCATACATAAATGGGTAAAACTAATACATCTGGCACGCTTGTACATAACTCATGTACCGCGTTTATCAACCAAGTGGCCTATTTTTGTAATTCTTTTCCATTCGTTTCTTCATTTAATACATTTCATAGCTTAAGTACAGGATTGGTTGTCGAAATTTCAACTCACAATATATGAAAGATTGATTGGGCAAGCAAAAAATATTTGCAAAGACAGATTGATTGCCTTTTCTATGTGTCTATTTTTTTCAAATTTTGATGAGCCTGCAATGGCATAGTACCTCTTTTGGAGTCCTCGTAGAGAATGAAATCCTAACGCTCCCACAGTTATCAAGAACGCCATTCATACCGTATTAGCTGAAGATTGACACGACCTACAAACATAAAAATATAGCAACGTCTAACTATATAATAGACTGTAAAACAAAATAAGCCAACAACCATTTACACTAATGTATACACATATATATTTGCCCAATTTCAGGTTAATTTTACCTTTGAGTCAGAAAGTATAATGTCATCAAGCACGGGACTGAACCTCCTGCTTCCTGACAGTATTGTTGCTCCATTTTGCAAATCCAATATTCTGAAGAAAAAAAAATAGATTCAATTTAACCACTTCATATCAAGAAAACAAAATTTTTTATTCAAATATAAAAAAATCCAATTTTATAACAAAAACAACATTTATTAACCAATAAAAAGACCAAATCCACTAATCCATATCAAATATCACAAATTTTTTAATCCAATAAGAACACAAACAAAGCAACACCTCTTAGAACCCTAAACACAAACTTACTATTTTATTTACCAATAACACAAAATAAACAAAATTCTCACTTGGGTATTTGCTAAAAGTGGAGCCAAAAGGTGTGTACATGATGAAACTCCCTTGAAATCTCTAAAGCTTCCGCCAGTTTTAATACAACTCTCATTGCAAAGTTAGCATCTAGTGAAGACGATGGGGCAAGCTTCGCCGGAGGAACCCAAATACCTGAAGACATAGAAGATAGTGAAAGCTTCGCCGAAAACCCCAGAAAGCGTGTGCTGTGTATGAACTCACAGGCGGTGGTGTGATTTAGGGTTTAGATTTGTGGATAATAGAGCTGATAGCGGTGAAAGTATAAAAGAAGGAATGGATGAGTCACATAGCCACGTGTTTCTCCAAAATCATTTTAACGAGAATTCTAACCCGCGCTTCGCTGCGGAGCGCGGGTTTTTTTTTTTTTGATTTCAAAATGACAGATTGCTGAATTCGAAACTGAAGTTCTGTTCTTGGAGCATAGTTTACCTTGAGTTACATGTACAGGTCACAGAATAGGCGGTAACTAATAATTCGAACAGCTTAAATTGCAAAGGGTCATGAAAAGAGCGAGACCATCGTGTCGATGGTAATTAATTTTAATACATAAACATTATTGAAAAAAGACAACAAAATAGCTATCCTGGAAAAAGAAATACATTGAGATACAGTTGCTTGCAATATTTGTTGATGATGAACCCGCTGCCCCGGTTGTCCGAATTCATTCGCCCGCTAATCCAGTGCTATGCTCGGTGCTAATAAATCATCTCACCATGGCTCTAATGCAACTTGCCTGCTTCTCAATATCGTGCTGCTGTTTCACACATAATCCTCTGCACAACCAACAATAAGTTCATATACTCGGTTGTATCAACTCTTAAAAATTTTCTACGAACAAAATTATGAACACTCATTTTAAACTTTTAGGAAAAGTCGAAAGAAACACATACCTTCATTCTCAACGCCTATTGACTGGTAACACCCTGGACTTCAACTATTCTCTTTCTTTTGGGTAAAGGGATTTTCAACTGTTTTCTTTCTGTCCATAACTTTTTCCGAATCCGCTGCACAACGGGACAGCCTAAATACATAAACAACAGCAACGCCATTTACCTTGGTTTCCCTGTGAGCTTATGCCACTGGTTCCAGCACCCTCGCTAGCATCTGTAAGAAATAAAGGAGCAAAGGTTAGCATACCACTATTTATAAGCTTTATATACCATATACCATATAATCTATCAACCTCTGTGCTGAATGGGCACTTTTTTAGCTGAATTTGTCACACGAGTCTTGAAATTGATTATAGAAACGTAAGTTTTTTTGGGTAAACATAGAAACGTAAGTTAGCTCTGAGTTTACACCTATTTGTTCGATTCTTATCCCAGTGTTTCATAAGCAGAGTATACTTTGACTTTGGGACAAACGGAAAACTTCTCAACATCAATGTTCTAAATATTTTTTATTCTGTTTTTGAAAATTACTGATTTAAATATCACGACCAGATACATATTCGTGAAATTTTCTAAAGTATGCAATGTATCAAGTGTAGCACGGTAGCAGATTTTGAACTTGTTTTAAGATCGAAAGAAAAAAAAAAACTATTCTGGTAAAGCAATAGTTAATATAGAGTTCACGAACCTCGATTCTGGTGGACGTAAAGGTATGTATGCATCTTTGTTAAATGATCTACCTATGTCTTACTTCACTTATGTTCCCACTAACCAAAAACTTGAAAATTTTGTGAACATGATATAAATTTAAATGATAGTTTTTTTTTCTCTCTATCTCTCAATGAAGTAGTAAAGGGGATTATATACCTTTAAAATCTTGAAAGACTGATTTTTTTTTCCCTTTTTGTTTCATCATAATGTAGTGTTTGTGTATAATCACCTCAGTGACATGCTCCATCTTCTTTATTTTCAATCACACTGTTTTCCATCCAATCTTTATTCTCATTCAAGAGTCCAATCTTCCTGCTCCCTTAGCCGTCTCAATATCCTGCATATATTAAACGTAAGTAGATTAAAATGGATGCTAAGATATTAAACGTAAGTACATAGTTAATTTAGTGATGACGCGTACTTGTTCGTACATCCTTCAATCAAACAGGTCGTAGGTGCATCTTTCAATCAAGAAACTGTTTCTTGAGCGAAAATCACAGGTGCATACTCATCATGTGGGGGCGAAGGGTCTTTGTTGCTATTGTTTTTATAATCCCGCCATGTTGCCTCGCGAATTCTTCCCTCAGCATTTATTACATGTTGTGAATATGCCACACCGCTTAATAATGGTATCTTAAATGTTTAAGTGATGTATGTATACTCGGCAAATGTTTCATACATCACAAAAATAAATCCATTAAATAACTATTTTATAAATTCTAATTAAACTAATAATATTATTAGCTTAGTATCCAATTAAACCATAATGCACTTCTGATTGTATATGAACTTTTTAAAATGCACATCAATGCTTTGATAAAAGCAACACTTATAAGTTAAAAGCTGCAAGTATGACAGTAAGCTGTCAACCCGCATCAAGCTAAGCTGCAAGCATATGATTACATTGATTGGATAAGTTGGGGTTCGTCATGTGTGGATGGGTCAAAGGGAAATTATTTGATTCTGGTAGAAATAGAGACATAACCTTATAAAAATGAGCTGATATATGTTACATTGTAATTCAAAGTCTTTTACTTGTATACTGATACATTTAATGTTAAGCCTAATTAGAATTGCTAACACATTTTTAGCATAAAATGAAGATATATTCAATCAAATCTGATTATCCCAAACCACCTACAGTTCCTATAACTATCTAAGATTTGTTTTAAATTTTGTTTTCAAATCAGCACTCTTTCCATAGATCTCTTTCTAACTAAAAAAGAATATGCTAACAGGTCTGTAGGGTGTTTGGAAGTGCATATGTAGGGTGTTTGGAATTGCATATATCAGCGGGTTTTATAGTATCGGCGTTTAAAATAATGTTGAGTTAGCAAGATTTAATAAACGCAACCAATTTTGACTCACCTGATCTAGCTCTAGAATTATATAAATTAGCAAGTGTTACTTGCATTTTGTGAAATAAGTTGATTTTCCCACTGATCTCCTTCCCTTCGTACACCAACTACAACACCGTAATATATATTACATCAGAAGGTTGAACAACATCAGGGCAATGGTAAAGAATGCAAAAAAAGAGTGTTTCGGCTAAGCCGATGCCCAACAACTTATTTATTTGAATGTAGCCGCAACTCAAAGAGTTATCCTTATTAGCTTATTTTTACCAATAAAAAGCCATGAGACTTTCTAAATAATCTTACCCACATATCCTTAAAGTGGTTAATCTTTTTTTTTTTTGCAAACACAATAACCAATTAAGCACCTAAACTATACTTAGCCAAAAACCCCAACATTATTATAGCGATATACCTAATATTTGGGCAGACTAAGGGCAAGGGCACCTGCAGGTTCTAGAATGCTCTTTTTCTCCTCAAACATGTCCTGCAACACAAACACATACATCAATATGTTATATGTATAAAGAATTTAAACCTACTTTCTTTATACTCTACCATTCATGGAGAAATGAAAATAGAGGTCTCAGAAAGATCCTCATTGTTGTCCTGTTTTGCCATTATCTGTGATTGAAAAAATAAACTTGCCTCAATTTTATTCTTTTCCATCTCTTCCTGAATCATGATATCCTGTGATCGGCAATCCCAACTGCATAACGCTTTCTCACCTCTAAAAACAAAAAAATGCCAGTTTTTTTTCCAAATCTGTTCATGGAGCAATGTTCATGTAGGTCTCAGAAAGATGTCATTGCTGTCCTTTTTTGCCATTATCTCTGATTGAGAAAATGAACTTGTGTCACTGTTATTCTTGTCCATCTCTTCCTGAATCATGATATCCTGTGATCGGCTATGCCAACTGCAAAGCGCTTTCTCACCTCTAAAACCACAAAGAAAAAGAACACAATTATCAGTGTATAATTAAAAAGCAAATATCATGTAAATGCATCAGCAACTAATTACAAATGATTATCAGAACTTAGGTTCAATTTTTTAATTATAGAAAGATTAGATTACCTGTACAATAGCATGAACCAAAGCTTCATAACAGTAAGTAAAATAATAACTCTAGAATACCACAATATCACATTGTGTCGTAGGCACTTTGTGTACAGGTCGTCGCATACACTTCAAATAAGAATAATCAGGTTTTTACTTGTTGACGCTAACATAAAACAGAATGATTATCTGATATTCCGTTTGCAAGCAGGAGCTGGTAACAATTGAAGTATTATATGTGCATTTGAGGTCGAAAGGTCAAGTATTCATAATCAATAAAATAAACAAAAACGGTTAAATACTTATTCAGTTCCCGATTTTTTTATTTTTTACAAAAAAGGCGCAGAGTTGCGAATGCGGGCCGGGATTAGAATGTACCCGATCCGCCATGGCTGCAAACACGTAGTCATAACTAATTTATCTTTTTAAATACCATTTATCTTTTTAAAGCTTATTTCCCAGTTTATGAGATCGTTTCCAATTCCAAACACCCCTAATTTCACATAAAAACCTAAATTAAAACAAAACCCTACATGATTTTAACACATTGTCCACACACTACAAACAGGTACAATAGTCAAAGCAACATTCACCAACATAAAATTGCAAAACGCAATTTTTTTTTTCATCATGCAATTAGCCTTAATCTTAAACGGAGAAAATTAACAGAACCCAATTCGAAAAGCATACTCACATATTGCAATTAAAACTCCTTTTTCCCATTGTTGCCGCCTCTTGTGGAGTGACTAAAGAAAATGACAACAACCCAAAGCTAAAATAACTCACCCCTGACATTATCAAAGAAAATCAAAGGGAAAATATCATAACTCAAATCCAGAGAGAGGATCAGTGGGGTATGTTTTTTACCTCGATATCCTTGAACGCAACCTCAACCACCTGTAAATCAGTCATTAAAAAATGGATTAACGAATTATTGAATAACATAAATTATGAAACCCAAAACAAAATTAGCAACAAAAAAAACTCACCGTGAATTCTCAATCCCCTATATTTGATTAGGCAGAAGTCAAAGCATGCGATCTCAATATTTTCTTTTGCAAAATCTTATTCTCTATCTTAAAACTGAAAGACATGGCATAAATCAATGAGATCTACTCATTGATTTTATTAAAACGCCACTTTGGTTAGGCAGAAGAATGGGAGAAGGGGGAGAGAGAGAGAGAAACAATGGTGGAGATGAAACTGAGTGTGTTTGTTACCTTTCCCAGAGAGAAGAACACGTATAATGATAGAGGATACGTGTCATCGATGTGATTAAATGAAAACGGGTCGGGTTGAGTTTTGCATTAACTCATTTAAGGCCGCCTCGTAACAACAATCTCAATCTTTAATACTATAAGTATAATTTGTTTAATACCCCATTACTGTTCATAGTGTTATTATATTATTATTTTTAATATAAAAAATTGAGTCATATGAGAGAGATTGATGTTCATTAAAAAATTTTAATATTAAAATTAATAATAAGAAAATGGTTATGAGATGGGGGACATGACAGGAAATGTATAAGAGTATTAATTATTATGATCCATGATGAAATCTTTTATGCGCTAATGGTGTTAAATCACTTCATTATATATATATATATATATATATATATATATATAAATTAAAAGCAACGACAGGTTGATTGTACTTGGTTCATTTTGTCCCAGTATCTTAGAGTTTAACAAAAACATATTCATATTTGGTTGTTAGTACTTACAGCTTGTTTGGCTTTATTGAAATTCCATCAAATGGAGGAACAAAGCACCAAAAGAGGTGAAGCTTTAGGGCCCGTTTGGTTTGTAGACGGGTTTAGGATTGAGATTAGAATTTAGGTTTTGGATTTGGATTTGGATTTGAATTTAATGTAAGAAAGAGAAAATATATTATAAATTTGTTGTGAAACAACGACCTAATAGCAACACATATATTGATGTATGGAAGGAGAAGAAAGTAGAGAGAATCGAGACAAGTATTTCATTGAGAGTCATCCCATTACAATATATACAAGTCCGTATATATAAGCCTCTAATCATCAATATATTAAGTACAACCATTAGTGAGTCATAATGTTTGAAACGTTACGGAATGTGGATAGCCACATAATAAATAAATATTTATAACACTCCCTCTTGGCTATCCATCATTGGTTCCCATACGCTTAGGTGTGTTGCCTCGTTAAAAACCTTGCTTGGAAAACCCTGTGGGACAAAACCAAAGCTAAGGAAAAAAGAGTGCAACGCGTATATACTCCCTCTGATGTATATTCTCCCTCTGATGATAAGATCACTTAAGTTGATTGAGTCTTCGCATTCCAGTGTCGTGAACCAGCTTCTTAAATGTTGTAGTAGGAAGTGCCTTGGTAGACTAGTTTGCTTGGTTATCACTTGAAGGAACCTTTTGAATAATAATGTCGCCACTCTTCTGCAAGTCATGAGTGAAAAAGAACTTCGGTAGAATATGATTGGTTTTGTCACCTTTTATGTATCTATCCTTAAGTTGAGCAATACATGTTGCATTATCTTCATGTACAACTGTGGGAGACTCTTGGCCTGAAGAAATCCCACATGATTCACGAATATGTTGTGTCACACTTCTCAACCATACGCATTCCCGACTCGCTTCATGGATGGCTAAGATCTTTGCGTGATTCGATGAAGTGGCACTCATTGTTTGCTTTACAGAACGCCAAGAAATAGTAGCATTGGAACTTGTGAAAACATATCCAGGTTAGGATCGACCAGTATGGGGATCAGGCATATATCCTGCATCTGCAAAACAAACTAGATTTCTTTCAGATGGGTTAGTATAATATAAACCCATATATGTACCTTGAAAGTAACGAAATATTTGTTTTACCCCAATCCAATGTCTTCTTGTTGGACACGAGCTATACCTTGCCAATAAGTTCAATGGAAATTATCATGGTTGTTAAGATCCCGATCCTGATCTTAGGATCTTACGATTTTACGACACTGCAGAGCAAAAACGATCCAGATCCTACGTAGGATCTTTGCATGCTTAGGATCTTATAGGATCCCGATCTTGACCATAGGATCTTAAGATCTACTACGATTCGATCTTACTTTTCTCGAACCATGAACTAAAATCTATGAATTTATGGGTTGTGTTTCCTAGATATTAAAAAAACAACAAGTTAATCTTCTTAAACATTTTATAATTATAATTTATGACAACATTCCTATGAAACATTTATATAATTTTGTGTTTATGATATATAATAATTTGTAGATTTATATAATATTATAAAGTCTATTAAGAAAATGACATTATAGTAGGATCTTACGATCTTGATCCTACCTTACGATCTCGATCTTGCAAAGACGAAAACGATCCTGGGTGGGATCCCGATCTTGACAACCTTGGTTATAACACCTTGTGCTCAAATAACATGATGAGCTCATAAGCACCACTGTACAAGACATAAATGTTCTTAGAATGCATGAGAAGCAAGGGGAACGTATCTAGCTAGACAACACAAATTCACTAAAGATGAACCATTGTGGTATGCGAAATTGGTAAAACCTTACAAATATTGGATAAAAAGAGTAGACATGACTTACATTATCTTTTGACGTTGTTGTTCACTACATTGTGGGTTCTCTAGAAATATAGAAACGACATGGCTTTCTAGATAAAGAATCCGAAGAAGGACCTCATCTTCAACAATATTAAACATCTTTCCTTTTCTTAGAATTCTACTAAAGCTTAGAAATACTCACTTGATTGGATACATTGGTTCATCAATTGGTTCATCAATGATCAATCCGATCAATCCTTGTAACACTCTTTCTCTTATTAATTTTTTTTCCTAAACACAGAATTTTCTTTATATGTGTAGATGTATATATTGCCTTTTGGCGTTTCTTCCTAAACGATAAAATATGAGTGTAATAAATTGAGGGGTCCTAGTTTCATGCTAGCATGTAGATGTTAACACCTTATTAGCAGGATGTCCCAATCTATTATGCCAAACATCTTTAGACACATAACAGACAAAATTCTTACTCTGATTACTAACAACAATCTTATCACAATCAACATTAAACAAATACACACCAGCAGACTCACTACTAGTCCCCAGAACAGTCTCCATTTTCAAATCCTGAATTAAGCACTTAGTTTCATTAAAGCAAACACTTAGCTTACTATCTTTAATCAACTTATGCACGAAAAGAAGACTAACACAATATTTCAGGATAACCAGCACATCAAACAAAATAACATTATTATTAAGTCTGAGATTACCAATATGAGTAATTTTAGCTAAAGTATCATTGGGGTGTCCAACAGTAAAATTTTAAATCAGTGACATCAACAACATGAATCATATTTTTAATACTGTTTGTCATATGCTGATTAGCCCCAGAATCAATTACAGTTAAAGAAGGAGCAAACACTACTACCTGCCATATTGGCATGAGCAGTAAAACCAGACTTATCATTCAGAAGATTCATGAGTTTCACAACCTGTTCATGAGTAAAAGACAGAGTACCAGCAGTAGTTTTAAGGTCATTGGTCTCCACAGATTTTCCTTTCAAATCAACATTGTTACTTTTGTTATTATTAAAAGTCCCATTATCTTTCAGTCGAAATACAAACTTATTCTTGAGGGCATTTTCTATGTTATGTGGTGGCATTTATGGTCATACAGGAATAAGCTTCTTTTTGAGTCTATGAACCCTCTGAAGGCGACAATCTTTGACGATATAGTTTCTAGGTCGTTTATTGGTGTAGGTATCGATGTAAAGCCTCGTTTAGTTGGAACGATTGGCTCAAAACTCCTTATCATGTATTTCTTTAACTCTAGCACCTTGCTAGTTTTGTTTTGAATAAACTGCCGTTCAAAAAAAAAAAAACCCGATAGTCCCCTTCAAAAGGATCCTATCACTTTATACAAAACTCACACTACAAAACTATAAACCAAAACACAAACTAAATGATCAATAAGATCAGACTTAGATCAAACTAGAAAACTGATGAAAAAACTTGAGAGAAAACTTGAGGTAGATTTTGTGTGAGAAAACGATTTTCAAGATATGAAAAACCCTAGCTGGAATGATCCTTATATACACCACATTTTCACAACCAACCCTGCATAAAAGATATTAACATTTCTTGCACAAAGTTAAATTGACAAAGAAAAATATTACAATTAAGCCCCTGAAAAACCATAAGCTTGACAAAACAATAACTTTGAACAATTACAAAAGTTACTAAAAGAGTTCACGCAGTTCAAGTTGGTTGTGACATCTACCGACAATTCAAGCAGGATATATGACAATTTTAGAGGCTTGGAAGAAGGAAAGATGGCTAAAAGGGATTATGTTAGAGTCGGGATTTGAGCTAAAGTTTGTAGTTGGCTGCTCTCGATCCGAGGTTTCAGCACGGGTTGAAGCTGCTGGGTATCGCTATAGTTTAATGGTGATACTATGGTGGAAATTGTTAACTATAGTATGCACATTTGTCTATTATCTAGGGTGTTTATTGTATTATATTAGCTTTATTTTA